>CM068868.1:30641244-30841244 GCA_035149815.1 Branchiostoma lanceolatum
TACTTTTGGATGGAATCGCCCTTTGTGATCGGGAACCTTGCCATGAAGGTCACAAGAACTTGTGTCGCCAATCTGTGACCTTGCCAATCTCGTTCCCTGAGTGTATCGGCCACCATCAGTCCCCTGCTGTCCTATCAAATGTCACCCGCTGTGACAGATGATTGAAAAACATGTTGTCGTGGATCTCAACTACTGATTCATTTAATGTTAAACGCTATGTTTTTTGATACAGATACATGCGACATCTTGCGACTATTATATGAACTGAAATTAACTTGTTAGCAAGTAGCCTATAGCTTTATTGATCATGACTTTAAATGAAGTATTTCTTTATGATATATTGATTCAATACCTTCTTATCAATGAGCTTTTCGAATCTATTTCAGAAACATTTTCCTTGAATTTTGGTATTTGTGCTAAAAACTACCAACACAAGTGGATAGAGGGACCAACCCTACACCATTTCTTCCTTACACCAAAGCTCTCTGCTCAAATAACTATACTATCTTAAACAGAAAAATTACAATTTTTGTTTTATTTTTCAGGTCTGGAACGAGAAGTTGGCGGCCATAGCACAAGACTGGGCGGACCAATGTGTGTACACCCACAACATACTGCGGGAGGAACTGTTCAAGGCATCGGTTGGAGAAAATATCTATTTTACTCTAGGTAAACAGTAAAACCATAATGTATTATTCTTTGGATTGTTGATGTATAGATATATTTGTAATACTTGTCGTTGGTGTATTTTGAAGAACTACGGATCTTTATTTTCAAAAGTATCAAACATTTTGAATGATTTTAATTTGTAAGGTCATGTTGATTCGACTATATGGATGATATCTGCGCTCGAAAAAATAATTTTCGTATGCACACCCCCCCCCCCCCCGAATTTTGAACCATACTCTATTTGTACCATGCAGCAGCAAATGGGGAAATACGTGAGTTACAAAAAAAAGGCAAAAACTAGGAAACGGATAGTTACGTTGTAGAATGCCTAAGTCAATTCCAAAGTCAAGGAGGAAGATGTGAAATAAAAATAAAAAAGAATTGGTGTGGGTTTTGTTCAAACTTCCTGGCCATGTATATTTGAAATTTCTTTATTTGAACTTTTTTCTTGACGACTTTTTTTTTTAAATTATTTCGCTCGCATCCCATTGGCTTTCTTGTCATCGATATGATCCGAGCCAGGGAAGTCAAACGTCACGTTAGCTCTTATACAAAAGCGACATCTTGTAACCATAATGTGAACTGCAGGTTGCCGGTTCAACTTTAATACTTAACTTGCTTGCCAGAAAGTAGATCGTATGTATATTAGGATACTTTGAAAGAATACTTTTCGTTTAAACTATACATTCAATATATTAAATTCTATTTTCTTTTAATCCCTCAGAAAAGTACAGAGCAGGTGAAGAAACAAAGCGATGGTTCGAAGAAGGACGGAAATACTCCTACACCAACAACTCGTGTTCCGATAAGAAATGTGGACACTATACTCAGGTAGGAATTAGGACTTTATTTGCATTGTCCAGATATGCATCCACACGTCTTAACAATCTTTCAGCGTTACAACAACGTTGTAGATTTAGGGATACGTTAGTCAAATATACTAACAGCTGTTTAAACATATGTACAAGATATAGAGGTCACAGAGCGTGCAATTTGAGCGTTTTTACTTGTTTTGGGTAGCGGCCACACTCATAATAGAGATGTTGTGTTTTGACAGCCACTTCTGTGAAGATGAGTAAGTACATATATGGTTGTAAATAAAGACAACAAGTTTTCATTGTAGTTAAGTTTATTATCTCTTGTATAGCGTTTAAACTGTCAGTTTGCTGGTGTAATTTTGCTGTGCCGGTTTTAACCATTCTGCAGTCTACTAGTCTAAGACTGAATGTTTTACAGCTTAAACGTAGTTGATATCCGATAATGTCTGATTATTCCTGACTTATCGTAGAAAGTAGCTGAATCCAGCTTCACAAATGTGTGTTATTTTTGAAATAACAAAGGTTTCGGTGTGGCATGTTGTCCCGTCGGCCATTTTGATAACGTCAGCTGCCTCCGTTACAGTTGGTCTGGTCGAAGTCTCGCGAGATTGGATGTGGCGTGAAAAAGTGTGACATCGTGCAGGGTCTGGGATGGCGCAACAGTTACGTAGTCGTCTGTGATTACTCCCCAGGGTAACTACCAATAACTATATCTATAAACAGTAATTATATCATATTCAATCGGTCACTTTCAAATACAAATTTTCGATACCGTTACCAGTTCTACACATTAAAATCAAGACAGTAAACACTAGAGACTTCATGCTATCTCATATATGTTTTTTTTATTATTAAGAATTGGTAAAAAAAAGCCATTAAGTACATTACCTTCATTGTATTGGCAAATGCACTGCTGGCTTTGTTTGAAATTCCATATTCTGTAGCTATTCTATAGTGTCTTTGCTGTGTTTATATACGTATACCAGAAGAGAACTTTTCTATTGTTGCGTTTGAGGCCTTTATGCATGGATAGATCCAATGTATATGTATTATGGAGAAACTGCACTGTAGAACTTTTCAAAGTGAATCACTCACTTCTCCTCCGCTATTTGAAATAACTACACGTCATTGACGTCAGCAATAGGTCAAAGGTCGTTTGAAGTTAATATCGCCCCTCGTTCTGGTTGTGCTGAATTTATATGATATGGTTATTTGATGCATATGATGTTGAACTATCGTTCTTTCCAATCCGATCAGTGGAAACACAGCTTACCAGAAACCATACACCGCTGGCAAACCCTGTAGTCAGTGTCAGGATGGTAACAACACGTGTTATGACAGCTTGTGTGGTGAGTGTCTTATAAAAAATAAAATGCATCATAATCAATATTTGCTAGAAAACTTTCAACTCTTGAATGGCACTAGAGAATTTCCAATCTCGTTCCTGATAATGAATGGCCCAATTGCTTGGACAACAGTTTTAACAACAAATGTGCTGTCTATTTGTATTACTAATTATAGACAATTACGTTTGTATAGTCCAGTCTAGTCGCTTTTATACCTATTTTGTATCCTGTTGTTTTATGTATGTTGTTTGCAATTAGCCTTCGGGCACGAATTTGCAATAAACTAATCTATTATAGAAACATCTTGTTATCTAAAATTTTTAACTTGATATTTTTCACTGTATATCTTCAGCAGAAGCTGTATTTTTGGTCCAAAAAGCCTCTTGTTCTCTGGTCTCAATAATAAGTGAATACCCAGTTGCGCAGAGCACGTGACAAATCACGTGGGCAGTCATGATTAGGTCCGAAGCTATTTTGAAGAAGACTACAGGACCAGTCAATTTTCTTGTTTCGTGACGTAGTTGATTATATTCTATAATATTACAAATACCAACACAGAGGATGCTTCTACGCGAAAGAAATAGTTTTCAGAGCTGGCCTGAAAATATCGCTGTTACCACGCTAAGCACCAGACAGGGTTATGATGCATGGATATCTTAATAGATTTTTAATGCGCGTATCCTGGTGCCCAGACGTCTGTGTCAGTGTGTCGGCTCCACTTTGTCTCTACTAACAATGGACCATTCACTAATAAACTACGCGTTCTGATAAGCTTATCAAAAAGGTCGTATTTTCTAGATCTGTGGGCGAGATTTAAAGTCGGAAGTACGTAATTTGGACAATGTGGCCGGATATGCAAACGCCAGGTCTTGGCACCCAAGAAGGCTGCTTGTAGCACCCCCAACCACCAAAAATTAGCAGTCAAACCTCGTAACATATGTGTGGATTCTTGCTTTATAGTCAAACTTCAAGCAACATCGCCAAAGATTTATTATTCACAGGGAAATTACAGCTAGAGCAGAATTTGGCTTGTGGAAATCAATGCATGAACTCATTTATTAAATCTAAAGGACATGACACGGTAGCCATAATTTTGGATTTCATTTTTTTAATCTGGTGAGTTTTTTTGTTGAGGGGGGGGGGTTGTATTGGGTGACTAATTTGTCTTACAATCATGCAAATATTACTAAAACAACTGCATAATTTTTTGTAAACAGTCAAACATTTCCGACATCTATCGCTATCTCCCGTCAGTGGCTTAATATGAATTGTGCATCTGAATACATGGATACATAACCTTCAGCGACGTGTTATTCAATGTCATATTTTTATGTCACCTCTGTATAACAGGCAATCCCAATCGGCCGCGAAAAGCAGAAGACATGAAGAAGACACTAGTGGCCTCCAGCATCCTCGATCTTGAAGCCTTCAACGGAGGTATATATTTGTTTCAACCACAATAACCAACAATTTGCATACTGTTTACTTGCTATTTGATTATATCTTGTCTAGCAAGGTAACATGTGAAACCAATCTATTTCATTGATTTTCTATATTGGTCGTAATTAGACGCATCGTTTCGGCAGCAAATTCATGATAGACCATGATGGTAATTCCACGCCACTGACACTAACTTATGTCAAATAAAGTTGATGTAAAATATCCGAGAAAGGTCTCCGAAAAAGCAATATTCATGCGTGAAATAAGGAAGCCCACGAAAAGAGTTAGATCTTTTCAATACTTAACATTACTTTATACTACTACAATATTGATGAATGTTTTGCCCTTTTTCAACCATAGAACCACTGGTTATGGACCAACCTGAGTTCGATACCAAGTTGCCCACTCCAGTCATAACCGGTGAGGTACCTCAATGTTTAATCACATTTACCTATTGATGTCATTGTTGTTCTTTTAGTCTTACATCGTATGTACAGAGGATTTGTTTTCGGTGTACAGTGTGTCTGTGTGTGAGTTTGCTTGTGGGTCAGAAGTAATTTTTCATTTTGAAGAGTGGCAGGAAGGGATGGGAGAAATGGTTAACCGCAAACTAATTGCAGGAAGAATTGGGATAGAACTGAATCCCCAACAGCCATTGAGATGAATACCATGCAAATCGGCGATACTGACAGGAAATAAAGTCAAAGGTCACAGAAAGGTCTTAGTATAGGTTATCTCATTTCATGTCTTAAATTCTGAATATCCAGCTACGTCTTTTTTTCTGCAGATTTCAAGGATGTGGTGTGTTCGAAGAAGACAAGGCGAAAGGTAAGGTCAAACCTTTTTAAAAGTTTAACCCTCAAACAACATCGTCTTGATGCCAAAAAGTATTACTTGGCTGAAGTGATATTCCTGAAACTTATATATTTCAGGACTTATATTTCGATTCAGCCTCTGTCTCCATTTCCGTTAATAGCTTTATACATAGCTTGACAGGTCAAAGCTAAAAGAATATGCTGTTCTGGATAATCTAGGAGAAAAGGAAACGCCAGACATACTGTCTCTCGATGGCGTCGCAAGAACTTTCGTTTATATATCTATACTTTGGAATCGGAGCATCTCTGCAACTATATAGAATTGTGTAAAAATAGACAGATTTGTTTTCTTCACATATTATGACTTGCTCTCTGTCCCCCAGTTCTGTAAGAAGTGCAAGTTGGCCAGAGGACGGCACGTGTGCAAACGTTGCAGACGTAGTGGGAGGGAAAACGGGCGATCATGCCGCCAATGTAGACATTGTCAGAGGTGCAAGCACTGCAGAAAACTCATGTAATAATATTCAAAATTTCATAAATAAATCTTTATTATATAGTCCCTACAACAGATTCAAGACTCAAGCACGATGTGTCAAAACAGTCTTTTCTTTACCCCTATTATGTATGTGTGGTGTAGCACTTACAAACGCGTTCACCGTTTCCATTTTTGCATCATTAAATGATTATTGTCCTGTCAAAATACACAGAACAAAGTTGATTGCTAATGTTCAAGGGGTATTCTATTTGTAACTTTATTTGGCGCATGTCGGTATAATAGGCAATAATTAAGGAATACCGTTTTATGGAGAAAATTAATGTCAGCTATATGTATAGTGTCGGTGTCTGTTGCCGTCGAAATAGTCTTGTGTCGGCGTTTTTTGTTTCATCCAGGTGTGTATTGTCGTCTAATAGTCATGTTTTGTGTATATGACGTCTTACTACAATGTGATTTAATGAAAATCTTGCCCGACATTCGTGTGACAAATATCGGGTTGTGGCGATATAAGAAATGTACAAAAGTCCATGTAACTATAAATTTTTTAATAGATATATTTGAGTAGCAACTAACATCAGTTATCAACCTCATATTTCATACCACTATTGTTTGTTTGTTTGTTTGAACCTTTGTTTATTCATGATAAGCTCAAATCGGCACGCAGGCTGCTTTTCATTGAGGTCATGAGGGAAGAGGTAAGGGTCAGATACAATATAACAGAGATACACAGTCATTTGAGTCCTAATAACTCTATCAACATAAATCATTACATGTTTATGGTACAGTAATATACAATTTCTACAACATACAACATAAAGTAGGGCGAAAGCTGGTTCATGGTCCGTGTTCGTTCGTTTAGTTCATTTCCGTTACTTCAAGAGTCTCTTAAAGGAAGTCAGATTCGGAGCCGTACGTGTGTCTGGCGGTAGGCTGTTCCAGACATTTGGTCCACGGTAGGCTACCGATTTTTTGAAGATCTCTCGCTTGGGTTTGGGGACAACCAGCTGACAGCTTGTGCTTTGTCTGGTTGTACGAGTACTCTGGTCTCTGCAGTACACAAACATCTGGCGCATGTAGGGTGGCAGTTTGTTGTTTAGGGCTTTGTAGGTTTGTACGGCATTGTAGTACTGGAGTGTTGCTTTGATGTCTTTCCAGCTCAGCCGAGAGAGCACTTCGGTTGATGGTGTCCTGTGTGGGGCCTTTAGTATCAGTTTTCCAGCCCGATTCTGCATACTTTGAATTTTCTGTAGATCCTGGTCGGGGGCAGCTTCCCATGCTGTGCAAGCGTATGTGATGTGTGGTAGGAAGATGGCATTATACAGGGTACAGAGTGCTGAGGTTGAGATGAAAGGGTTTAAGTGTTTCATCATGAATAATGACCGCCGCAGTTTTCCTAGTACAGCCTTTGCCTGGTCTTTCCACTTGAGCTGACGATCGATAACTACACCAAGGTACGTGTATTTGTCGCATGTTTTTAGGTTGACGCCGTTGACAGCCAAGTTTGGAATGTTGCAGCTTGCCAGTCTTCTGTTTGTACCAATTAGCATACTCTTACATTTACCACCATTCATTGATAACGAGTTATAGTATTCAAGTTAAACGTGAGGCGGGTATCTCACTAGACTGTGCCTTTTTTGCGGCAGATTTTTGCGATAACTTTGCAAATGTTCGCAAATATGCTCTTGCGGTCACACTGCCGTGCAGGTTAAATGCGCATGCGTAACGACTAAATACAAAATGGCCGCACCCGGAATGTCACATTCTCAGTTTTGGGCCCAAAATCAGATACGATATAACTTAATTGGAAATCAGTGTGTTGCTACTGAATTATATACCAACGAACTAAAAATCTTCAAAAAGAGATTTACAATTATATCTCCGCTTTGCACCATTTCACCAATTATGAATCTGAAACTTTTTATTCTACATGGCAATTTTAGGCGACAAGTTAGCGGCGTTTTGTCGCAGATCGGCCGAACTTTGTGAATGTATTTCGCAACTTCGCGCAGTTGGGCGCATTCCAGAGAGATAACCGCATAAGCTACGCATGAGTAATTTATGCAAATACATATTTCATATATATTTAAAGAGAGGTTATAATATTATCTGGAAAAGAACAAAATAGAGTAGGGCATGCAAGAAATTGTAAGAACTATAAAATACACTAAGAAATTATCTTGGATTGTTATACATTATATATATTTCAGGGTAAACCTCTATTCTACAATCAGACATGTTCATCTTTTCATAGATATCATATTAGATTTTAATATCTATATATATATTTGTATACTTCTGGGTTTACTTCTATTCTACATTTCGACTAGTTTCATCTTTATATGCAAAATGTCAAGTTGTTGTTGCATGTAAGACTGATATCTAGATAATGTAAACTGTTAAAGTGGATTGATTAAATATTTCAAAGTAATTTCATGGATTCCATGTTTGTGTGCTTGTGATATTCTCTCTCTCTCTCTCTCTCTCTCTCTCTCTCTCTCTCTCTCTCTCTCTCTCTCTCTCTCTTAAAGAGACATATTTCTAAGGTTTCCTAAAACTTAAGAAATTTGTATGACGTAGAATATCATATTAACAACAGTTTCTAAATAATGGTAACATCATTCTACCATTATTCACTATTTTAACCATTTTTACAAGTATTTGTAGCAACTTTATAAATAGATCAGAGGGCTGGGAAGAACGCAATTCACAAATCCTTGCGAACTATAGAAAAGAATGCTTTCCACAAAGGACCAAGCAGTGTCCTGTAGTGAAATCTAAAGATGTACAAAATCAGACAGAAGGGCCGGATTTGTACCTACCTTTATTTGGGCAATCACCATTCTACCATGATCGTTAAAAATTTTCTACAATTTTTGTAAATATTTCTAAAAGTGAAAGAATCACATAGATGTTCAGAAGTTATTCTAAATAAAGAGATTTTTGTGACATTACTTTCAAAAGTATCTAATTGAATTCAAATAAATTCATATTTTTATATCCAATCTTTAAGAAGAATTTAAGAAGTATTGTCAGACAGATATTCTTTTATTAGAAATTGTTAGAATCTTTACAAATATCATTTTTAAACCCTCTTTGTTGCTAGGAATGGACTCATGGAATCATGATGGTGAGAGTACCTCTTAAAAGACAACACTGAACTCACACACTATCAAAGAAGTACACTTGGACTCCTGTGCGAGTTTCCGTAGCTCGATTTGGTTGCCAACTCGCTGGAAAGTGGGGTATTACGAGAAAATTGCTTTCGAATATTGAAGGAAGAAGGCGGAATGCGATAGAGGATGCGTCGTGCATGGTTGACTCATTTGCCCTTGACTTAGGATTGCTAACTTGCGGAATGATTCATTATGCATTGGCTACAGAATCTTTCTCCCACATCACGACCAATACATTTCCTTATTAAACACCAGCAGCATTCATGATTTAGCTGGCGTTATCGAGTTCACTTCCAAAAATCGTTTTTATCATATATCTTGTTTTTCCTTCTACAAAGAAAATGTGTCTGTTAGCAAGAATATCATTCTGTACACCAAAACCCTGTTTTAAGCTCAAACAAGAATTTCATCTTAGAATTGTTTTCTTGAAAAATTATTCTAGTAGGATCAATGTTTTAAGAAAAAATATATTGAGGAAAGAATCTGTACGAATACCACATTTGACCAAACAAAAAACAAATCTTATAGTAAGACTGAGGAAGACTTTTTTACAGAAAATTCTCATTCGAGAACATCATGCTAGAAATATATTTTCTTAACTGCAGAAAAAAAATCCTTTGTGTATATAAGAATTGACATACAGAAACTTTCGCAGAATGTTTTTTGAATTTTCTTGTTTTCTTTGTATAAGAAAGTCTTTCTCAACATAAAAAAACAAGAAAAATAAGAAAACAATAAGAAAAAAAGATTTTTTTGTAATGTATGAGGCGGTATGAACTATAAGCACATAATCAGTTCAACAGCTATCGTTTAAATCTGTTCCTTGTCGCCGGAGTATGTCAAGACAATTCATTTATTCACAGAGGTCACTTCAAAACTGAAGTTGAAAAAAAAAGGAAATTGGTGGATTTCAATGTTCAGATCTTGGCACATTGACGCAACAAATCCGTGGTTTGTTTTTGGCACACATTTGGACAGATGAAGCAAAGTGTATGTGTATTTCAACAAAATCCAGAAAGATTGATTACCGGTTAACATGTTAGTCAAATGCACACCCGTTACAGGCCTTCACCCCCGGGCTACATCTTAACGCATGCGGTGAAAGATAGACAGTTAACTAACCTCAGAAGGATTACGATGACGCCAGGAACTTGTCTTTTTTCTTTAATCAGTAATCTGTCTACGCGGAGAATAAGCTTCATGATGATCAATCACATCAGTGACAACCTTGAGAAATGGATAGTTTCCACCAGGCTTTCCTACCAGGTTTTGGATTGATAGTTGAATTCAGTAAATAGGTAAATGGAAAAGTGAGTCCTTTGTGGGAGTATCATTTTTGTGACAACCTTTGGGAATGGAAAGCCTTCACCATGTCATCCTTATGTTTTATGGATTGATAGTAGAATTCGACAAAAATAGGGTGATTGATTGGTTAGGAGAGTAAATAAGCTGTGAGGGTAGCATTTGACGAATGTGGTCACATTCCCCAGGAAAATTTTTCTCCATATGTGATTATCATGAATTTTACAATTTTTGCAGCCAGAGTAGTTAGTCTGGTGGGAGCTAGAAAATTGATTACCTTTGAAGTGTTCTTCTTCTTCTTTGGAGTTAGGAAGCCAGCATCAACATGTCGATGAATCTGCTGCGCAAATTGTATTGAAAGAGATATCAAAATTCAAGGTTATTCTTACAGAACTTTTGAAAACGTCTTCAAATGACCCCTTATAGTAAAAATCTTTCTTAAGAAATAGCATGCATTATTTACTTATTTTAAACCTTATGATAAACCAAACCAAACAAAGTTTGTACAATATTATCTCAGTTATATATTTTCGGTCAAAAGTTTTAAAACAGCTCAACTCACAAAAACAAAAAAAATGAGATGTTAAGGTGTGAACTTTTTTCCACCTGAATACTAACCTTAAATTTTTCACCAATAACTATGTGAAGTTGAATGAATGATACAAGAAAAATATAGAAATACAAATTACAATTTGATACAAAGGAAAACTGTGCATTGAGTCATATTACAAAGGAAGTGAGGCAATAATGTAGCATCGACATATAACATATAATGTTATCTTAAACAATGAAATGAGGATTGCATTTGCATATAAATGCTCTATAGACAAATTAATTTTTCATTTCACAAATGACCGAGAAACACAATGTATACGTTGATGAAGGTTAGACATCCAGGAAACAATGTACGCCAGATAACAGTTACTCAAGAAAGAGGATACAATTTTGGAACCTTTTTTTTTTTTTTTTTTAATTGCATGTCACAAAATGAACAACACATAATGGAAGTACAGGAATATAACATCAGCGATGGATCCAAGGCAATAAGTAAAAGTTGAACAGAAATGAGCTATAGGTAATATCCATAAACGTTATGATAGCAGCATCATTGGCAAAAATAACTAACAAATAAATAACAAAATCAATATCAACCAAAGATTACAGAACATTGAAATCAAACAGAACTTATGTTGACAAATGAGATATGAAAAGTCCATATCAACAAAACTATCAGAACATAGATTACAAAAATAACCAATAGTGACTGATCAGTGGCAAATGAATATGGCAAAAACAATCTCAATCAATTTTGAAAACTTTAAATATTACAACTTTGACCCATCTACTTCTTATTTCGTGTAACACATATCAATGTGTCTTCATTCTTATTTCCGTGAAGCTCTTTCCACAACGCGATGAATAATTCTCGTCCTTACCCCAGTGGGCTAAACCTTGCCACACGCTCCAAATTTGCCGACTTGACGCCTGGGCCCCGAGCCACTACGATCAGAGTGGCCTACCAGTTGCATGATCAATCAATCCATAGACTCCGGCGCTGCCCCCGAGCACGTTTCCCGTTTCAGGAAGGTCCACGATGATAAGCTTAGGGAGACTATCTGACACTTGTTAAATTACCAGGATGCAATGTTCTTCACGTACATTATGACCTTGAATAAGATCATACTAGACAGCTGTACAGGGGGTCGTTTCAAAGATGGTACAGAGTAGGTTAAAGGATCTTGCGGCCACAGCAATCCTGTCGATCCGACGCTAGGAGAACAATCAGTCATTGTAAGCTTTTTTAAAGGCAAAGCTGATTATGGTTTGACCGCAAAAGCTCTTATATAGAAATGCATCGGACTATAAGAGTATTGGACTTGCATATATTCTACACATTTATATGTAAATTAGTCAGTAAATTTTCATCAAACATAGGGTTGTCACACGTAATATCAATATCGATCATTAGGCTTGAAAAGAAGGAACCTTTCTAATTCTGAGAAGTTATGTATTTATTGATCTCATTTCTTGACATGCATTTGAAACAGCTTGGCATCCCCCTTCCACTCTGTCTAATTGCTTAAATGGGATAGTTTTTGGTGTATCTGTTTGAGTGAATTTTGAGGTTATTTACAATGCTATATATAGACATACCTTACCTTAGAGCGACTGGAAGTGAAGTACAAAATGTTATAGCTGCGGAAGTTTCAGGAAGTAGAGTTAAGAGTTGGTAGTATAAGTGATTTACCAACCGTTTCTACAGCTGACAGGATATTTTAGGACAAGGTACATGGAAGAGGCTACTAAAATCACATACTAGTATTGCTTTTAGTTTGTATTTTTGTTGTTGTTTTTTCCGCTCATTTATATTTTTCGTGAGCTGATCACATTCAATGTAAAGTTTTTTTAAAGTGATTAACGAACACATAATTCTAATCAAAAGTTCATTTGCACAATGAATGAACTACAATTAAACAAGACATGCGAGGAACTCTACATATCTAAGGAGGTGTGAGATCTCCAAACGCTTGTATCATACTGCAGTCCGTAGCTTTCTCCATATCTTGGGGGTATTCCTCTTTTATGAAAACAGTCTTCTTAACCCTCACAATCACAATGTATAAACGTAATAACATGATATGCCTTGCTTTTGTCTAGGTAGATCATTGTCTATACAATGAATCTTTGAAAGATTTATCTGTGTCGATGATTCATGATACCCCCTGTCTTTAAAGTTTTCATCATCTTGTTACTGCTTCGATGGCCAGAGAGAAATGAAATACCGCTTGCTGACTGTATTGACTCAGAGTACCATGTGAGATGTATTACTGACTGTTGTGTCCGTTGAAGCACGGCGCGCCAGTTATCTCTCCCTGTTACATGGTGATTCGTCTCTGCCGTGAAGAGGGTTCAGATGAAGCGAGAGATACATCCCATCTCAGACAGCATCGTTCATAAGGGATGCCTCGAGCCAGATAATGCAGAGATCCTTCATAAATTTTACGATGTTTGATATCATGTTTAACCTAATGCCTAAAGGATACCACGATCTAGATAATATCTATATCATTTTCTGTACGATATCATGTTTATCGACATGACACAGAGACCAAAACTATATAATTTTGGTTGTAAATGGCAAAAACAATTACATTAAATCATATCAAAGACACGCATCCAAAAAGTAGAAATATACATCGGAGCACATGTTCCAGACCTATATTCATATATAGTTTCAAATCATGTCACTTAAATGACATGAAACTGTGTCAGAAATGTACAGTTTTAATGTGAAAGTAGCTGAGAATAACTAAAAACTATGATATCCAATCATTGGACATGACGGTTAAAGGACAATATTCTCATTTTACCTTTACGCTCAAAATTTCAGGGAATTTGGATGAAATATCATGGAGATTCACATGCAATAGTTTAGGGGTGAACAAATAATACAGATTATGTTTATTGTATTTCGTATGATATCATGGCTATCCATATGTATAGATAATACCAACACCTATATTTATAGACCCGTAGGCAAATTCTATTTGGTATGAAAAAATGTCTAACGTATACAGTACTATTTTTGACGAAAAAAAATATGAGACATCATCATTGTCCAGCTAGATACGCAAGAATCAAATTTTACAAATGTGTGGTGATTAACCTGAGCCGACCTCAACGTACTACGCTGACTGCATGGAAATAAGCAAATGATGTGTCTAACACGTTTGTGACGTTTCATTACTTCTAGCATAAAAATGAACAAGGTTTCCGACTTGCTAGGGTTGACGGAATATAGTATAGCACACTGTGCAGATCTGCTGGTCTCTGAGTTTTGATACGTTCATTATTAGACAAGGGTTTGGCGGTAAATTGTCTGTATTTTCCTCTCAATTTACGAGCTGAACATGCATGAAGTGACAGCCTGTATCTTGCAGATAACATGTAAAAGGCTATGCGATACCGGAATGCTAAGTTTGACACAAGTTTCGTCCTTCACCCTGAACTTGTTAGCTGTCCATAAAAGGGAAATATGTATATCCCAGCTTGGACGTTCTCAGCGTCTGCGTTCAAGTGAGGTCATGCAAATTGCTCAGATCAAAGAAATCGTCCTTAATGAAAAAAAGATAAATGAATAGAAAATAGGAAATGACAGTTTTAAGATTGTTATTTTGAATGATATCAGATAGAAGTTTTCCCCACACCATAAAAAATCATGCATAACTTGCAATTAAGTTATTAATAATTCTTATCCATAGCTGCCTTTAAAAAATAATTTAAAACACACTGCTACAAAAAAAACTGTAACGATCAACATATCCACCAAAATATCGCGTTCCTAAAGTGCACTACGCCTACATACTGAAATCCAAGACAAGAATGGTAATCGTAGCCCTACCAAAGCACTTAAATGCAAATAACGTTTCCGCGTTTAGCTTCGAAAGCAAAGTTGGACTATACAAACGAAAATAGATTTTACGATTCTAAAAAGCTGCAGTATAAGATCTGAGGTCCATCCTACCGAAGTATCCTCATAACCTTTGGGACTTCGGATTATGACTTTATGTCTTCAGCTAGCCACGATGCATTTTCGATAATTGAGCACCAGCGATTGGCGGATTTTACTGATGAGGTTAATCACTATAACTGCATAGAAGTATCAGGAACATCTTGGTGAGTCATGAAAACCCCTTGAAGGAATGTTTTCCTCTTTGAACTGCATATGTTTACGCTTGACGAGAAAATGGATTGTCTTGAAACGATTCTCCTAATCCTACTGGCAGTACTGCAACCGTAGATAATGCTAACTGATGGGTTCTCCGGGCATACAGCTCTAAGACAATATCGAGAGAGCAGAGATCTGTCGTAAGATACCGATTTCGGAGCGATTATCCTAAAGGTATTTATGGGTGAGTGGGCGTCTAAAAAACTTTCATGACCAACAAAATAACTACCAGTGGACTACTATAATGGCCACGAGTGAACTTTAAGACTAAATGGGAAAGCTCAGACCCTACCTGGTCCTTCTAACGCAAAGCGTATTCAAATTTGGGAAACATTTTCAAGGAAACGAAGGATTTTCAATGATTTCATGTTCTGCTATTATCATTCCTGTTTTGAGCTCTCCACTGCGCAACGCTACTTTGGTGTCTGCCCTGTTTCAGCGATTGAGCCTTTCTGCACAGCCACAACCTGCTGCAGGTCTCAAGTGGAACATTATGTTCGATGATTCATTACAAGCATTTGAATTATTCAAGAGGGACTGAAGTCAAGGTCATCATCCACTACGATGGACGAAGATCATCATCACCAGTGAATGCAGATAATCTCTTTGTATATTGTGTCTAAGGCCTAGCTATGATATTCCGATAATCTCCAAACGGATCTTTCGGTGGCGCGCCATGGCAAAACCCGTATCCAACTAACAAAATGAGATTTATTCGGTGATGAATGCAGTTGGATATTGTCTTTGCCACCGAAATATCTGAATGAAGATTAGTCTTTCTATGTAGGAGAGTTGTGAAATCTAAGAACGTTTATATGGCGGAATCTTTTTTGGTTCATAAATTGAGGTAATTACTTGCTTTGCAAGCAAGCAAATTACCTTCAAATCTATCAATCTTTCCAAAATGAAAAGTTTATATGCGACTTTTAGTGCTTGACTTAAAAACAGCAAGACTGTTACATGGCCAAGTAAATTATTACATCGAATACAGCCTGTATCTTTCTGAGAACATGTATTTAGGAAAGCTACGTGAAACCGGAATGCCAAATTAGACATTTATAGTTGTGCCCTTAACCTTGAACTTGCTCAAGGTCCATACAAAAAGGAGAAATGGGTGTGATGATAGACTGAAGGATGTTAGCGTCTTAGTACAATTGGGGTCATACAAATTGTTCAGGTCAAAGGTATTGGGATCTACTTACCTGATCATGACTAGAAAATAAAAATCAACCATCTCAAGGTAGTTATTTTGTCTACTTTCGAATGATATCAGATGTATGAATTTTTACATACTTCCAAAAAGATAATGCATAACTTATTCATTCTTATCCATCAGTGCCTCTATAAAAAAACTATTTTAAAAAAGCATAACGACCAACATATTAACCAAAGGATCTAGTTTCCATACCTACATACGGTATTCCAAAACAATACGCCATTGAATAATCGTAGCCCTACCAGCGCACTATATTGCAGATACCTATTCTGTGCTTGGCTTTGCAAGCAAAGACGCACTTTTAAAACGAAAATAGATTTTACGATTCTGAAAAGCTGCAGTAAAAAAATTTAAGTCCATCCTGCCTAAGTATCCCCGTTGCCTTTGGGACTTTAGATTATTACTTAATATCGTAAGCTAGCCCCAGTGTCGTTTCGAAACTTGAGCAACTGCGATTGGTGGATTTCACTTGTGACAAGATGGTCTTTTGGGTAGGAACTGGTATACTACTCTTACGTTACGATGTGCTCTCACCACACTAAGGCGTGTATATAACTATACTATGTGCTCTCACCACACGAAGCTCTCACCAAATATTACCAAGACTCGGGTTCAGTTTACAGTTTGATGTGATACTTTATTCAAGGTACTGCTGTCGATAACATACAATGAATACAAGGAACTAACGGAATGTAGGAAATTACTAAGAAGATACAAATACCTGGATAGAAGTGGAGGACGACAAATGGTACTACTCTAACCGGAAGTGATACAAGATGACAGCGGGATGATCTCTGCTCTAATGCTTCCTTACAGACGTCTTACACCGGTCTTTATAAGCTTTCCGGGAGGCGGGGCTACGCGAGCGCGACGGGGCGTGGTCAGGCTGACGTCCGGACGCGCCCGTGTCACGTGCTCCCACCACGTGACCCCCGGGCGGTCCTTACGCTAATATGTTGCCTGTTACACACTGATGAGGTTAATCACTTTTACTGCAGTAGAAGCATCAGGAACATCTTGGTGAGTCATAAAAAAACCTTGAAGGAATCCTTTCGACTTTCTTCTTTGAACTGGATGAGTATGAAGTATGAAGAGAAAAGGGGGTTTCTTGCGTATAATTCTACTGCAACCGTAGAGAATGCCAAATGAGGTAGAACGGGTACACAGCTCTTTGGCAACGGCGAGAGAGCAGAGATCTGTCGTAAGATACCAAAATGGGTAAGTTCCGAGTAATTATCTTTAAATCATTCGGCAGGTATGACGGGTACTGACATAGTATGCACCAGTGCAGTAATGTTATGCCCCTTTGTGAAATCTTAACCTGAAACAGGTGATGGTCTTAAGATATATTTTCGAGTAACTTCAAAGTGATTATCTTAAAAGTTTTGATGGGTGAGTGGGCGTCGAAAAAAATTCCCTGTGGTATATTATGACTTGCACTGACAAACAACGTATCTACCAGTGGATTATTGTAGCGGCCCTGTGTGAACTTTAAGACTGAGACAGCAGACTTGGTAGTCTTTACTTGGGTAACTTTGAAGTGATTATCCTTAATTAGAAGACATCATTATCTCCATGAAAAAAGGCTTTTTCATGGATATACTGTTTTGCTTGCGTTTGGTGTTTGTGTGTATGTATGTGTCACCGGATGCTTAAAGTCACCATAACTGTAGAACCTGTACATGGATTGTAATGATTTTTGATATGTGGGTGGGTGTTAAGAGGAGGAAGGTCAAGGTCGATTTTGGGCCCCCTGGCATGTGTGACTGGAACTGCAATGGCGTATTTGTAAAAATCTTCAATGTAGAAGAACTGAAGAGTGGATCGACAGATCATCATGTTATTTGGTACACAGGTAGGTTAGACCAAGATGTACACACTTAAGTGCAAACTATGCAAATGAGACCGAATTTGCATAAGTAAGGAGGTAAATCGTTTGCATGTGTGTCGCTGGATGCTTTAAGTCAGCATAACTGTAGAACGTGTAGATGGATTGTAATGATATTTGGTATGTGGGTATGCGCTGGAAGGAAAATGGTCAAGGTCGATTTTGGGCCCCCTGGTTTGTGTCCCTGGAACTGCAATGGCCTATTTGTAAAAATGTTCTAAAGGGGTATAACTGAAGAGAGGAACAACAGATTTTCATGTTATTTGGTACGCAGGTAGGTTGGACAGAGATGTACACACTGAAGTGCAAATCATGCAAAGTTAGTGTGTTTGCGTGTGTGTGCGCGTGTGTGTATGTTTGTGTCACTGTGTGTGTATGTATGTGTCACCGGATGCGTAAAATCAGCATAACTATAGAACGTGTAGATGAATTGTAATGATATTTGGTATGTGGGTAGTTGTCGGGAGGAGAAAGGTCAATGTCGATTTTGGGCCCTCTGGTATGTGTCACTGGAACTGTAATGGCGTATTTGTCAAAATCTTCAAAGGAGAATAACTGAAGAAAGGAGCGACAGATTTTCATGTTATTTACTTGGCAGGTAGCTTAGAGAGGGTTGTATACAATGAAGTGCAAATTATGCAAATTGGACTTAATTTGCCTAAGTAATGGGGAAATCTATATTTGCTGTGTTGGCCTATCCTATATCGGGCACTTTGTTAGTAGCTATTTATAGCGTAAGTGGGTCAATGGTCAACAGCTGTTGGCTTTAGCTTGCCAAGCCCATCAATCAATTAAGCAACGGTTGGTTGTTAACAGCTGTTGGCGCTTAACAGTCTGTAGGGACTGATTTGACCAGACATGAAGCTTGACAGCAGGTAGTGAAAGGAACAGTTTTACATGGTTTTAATGTAAGGCAACTCATTCCAGTCTGTCTGTATGTTTGAGGACCCCAGTTGAATAATATGGGAAAATAGCAAAGAAGAGGTCAAGATCAGTTTATGTGGATCAAAGGATATATGATGGGGATCCAAAGCATAAGGTATGTGAAGTAACCAGGACACATCACACATTTGATTATGTGTAAATTCACTTTGACCTGTTAACAGGCTGTTTCTTGCTCATACCGTGTACCAGTTGTGGTCTGGCTTTATTTTCTCAATGGTTTGGCAATGGTACTGTGGACCACAATATATTTAACGTACAATGCAACCAGTTTATAGGTAACTACGTAGCACTTTGACATGATCTAGTCACCCGTAACCTTTCCTGCTTATCTATTGTAAACCTGTCTTTTATTCACCTGTAAAGTTGTGTTCTATCAACCGCTGTCCCTGATAGTTTATAATTTACACAACTTCGTAGGCAAGGTCGGGATGTCTCCAGGTGTCAGAGATACATAAGAAGACGAAGAGAGATCACATGAGAGCCAAAAGATAAGGAGAAACCAATGCACTGAGGCGTAACAGACAACATAAAACAAATATAAGCACAACCACCCTGAAGCAGATAAAACATAACATAACAACCCAACAACAAATAACATACACAAACATAACACAACATAAATAAAATAAAAAAAACAAATTTCATGGAGATTTTGGGTCCTCAGACTCTTGTTATCAATGGGTTTGTGGGCGTCAAAAAAACCTCTCTCTAGCAATTATGACTGGCACTGGCAAATAAGGTATCTACCAGTGGACTAGTATAGCGGCCCTGTGTGAACTTTACTAGGGTAACTTATAAGAGATTATCCTTAAATTCATGAGACATAATCATTGATGGGTGTATGGTCGTCGAAAAAACCCTCCCTCTGGCAATTATGTCTAGTAATGACAAAGTATGTACTTTAGTGACCCTGAGTTAGCTCTTGCACTAAGAGGGCAGAGATTGATCTCAAGATACTAATTTTTGTAACTTAGGAGTGATTATCGTAAAAGTATGGATTGGTGAGTGTTCGTCGAAACAAACCCTCTCTTTGACAGTGTGCGACTAAGTACAGTGGCCCTGAGGTAACTCTAAGCATGAGAGAGCAGAGATTAATCTCAGGATACTAATTTTGGTAACTTAGGAGTTATTTTTCGGATATCGATGGGCGTCAAAAAACTATTTTGTAGAAATTTTTTTGACGATTATAGACTATATTAAAGATAGTAGAATTCGGCATTATTGGCTGGTGCTGACGAAGCATCTACGAGGAAACTTAACCTACCTACTGAATGGCCATTTGTGAACTCTAAGAATAAAAGAGAGCAGGATTTGGTCTTAAGATACTACTTTGGAGACCATTGGAGTGATTATAAGAGTATTGATGAGTGCTTGGGCGTCAAAATACACCTCTCTTTGTAGACTTTGGCATTCATAACTGGTACTGATAAATATCTACCCGACTGAGTAGACTGACCCCTATACCACAGTTACCCTGTCTGAACTCTCAGGCTGAGAGAGCAAAGAGCTGATATGCTAATTTGGGTAATCTCAGAGTTCTTATCCTTAAATAATTGATAGACTTTGGCAATTATGACTGGTACTGACATTGGTTTACCCCCTACTGCTACAGGCCTGTTTGACTTTATTTCGAAGCCCACACACCAATAGGTACTTTCACAAAGGGCTAAAACAGTAGAGTGAAGTAAACTTGTTTATACTTTATAAGTCTACAAAGGGAGAGTCTCCCTTAATTTTGTAGACTTTGGCAACAATGACTGGTACAGACAAATTATCTACCTATCCTGTGTACTGACCCTTATCCCGTAGTGACAGTGTGCGAACTCTAAAACTTAGAGAGCAGAGATTAGTCTTGATATACTTTGGGTAACTTCAGAGTGATTATCTTTAAAGTACTGTAGGGTGCGTGGGCGTGACAAAATCCTTTTTTATAGACTTTGGCAATTATGACTGGTACCGACAAATTTTCAATCAGTGAACTACCCCCTACTGGCATAGCCCTGTGTGAACTCTAAGACTGAAAGATGATGATTTGGGGAACTTGGGGAGTTGATATCCTTAAAGTATCGATTCGTGTGTAGGCTTCGGGATAAATTACCTTTGTAGTTAAGCAACTATGACTGGTACCGACAAAACATCTACAAGTGGATTGACAACTACCCCGTAGTGACAGTGTGTGAACTCTAAAACTTAGAGAGCAGAGATTAGTCTTGATATACTTATTTAAGTAACTTCAGAGTGATTCTCTTTGAAGTAGTGTTGGGTGTGTGGGCGTGGCAAAATCCTATTTCATAAAATTTGGCAATTATGACTGGTACTGACAAATTATCAATCAGTGAACTACCCCCAACTGTTATAGCCCTGTGTGAACTCTAAGACAAAAAGATAATAATTTTGGGAACTAGGGGGTTGATATTCTTTAAGTATCGATTCGTGTGTGGGCTTTGGGATAGATTCCCTTTGTAGTTTAGCAACTATGACTTACTGACAAATCATCTACAAGTGGATTGACAACCCCCCGTAGTCAACCTGTGTAAACTCTCAAACTTAGAGAGCAGAGATTGGTCTTAAGAGACTTATTTGGGTAACTTCAGAGTGATTATCTTTGAAGTAGTGTGGGATATGTCGGCGTCGAAAAATCCCAATTTGTAGAATTTGGTAATTATGACTGGTACTGACAAGGCATCAACCATTGGCTTACACCCTAATGCTACAGGTCTGTTTGACTTTATTTCGAAGCCCACACACCAATGGATACTTTCACAAAGGGCTAAAACAGTAGACGGTAGTAAACTGGCTGATACTTTAAGGTCTCCTTTAAGTTTGTAGACTTTGGCAACTATGAGTCTATGACTGGTACTGACAAATTATCTACCTGTCCTGTGGACTGACCCTTATCCCTTAGTGACAGTGTGTGAACTCTAAAACTTAGAGAGCAGAGATTAGTCTTAATATACTTTGGGTAACTTCAGAGTAATAATCTTTAAAGTATTGAAGGGGGGGTGGGCGTGGCAAAATCCCTTTTTACAGACTTGGCAATTATGATTGGTACCGACAAATTATCAATCAGTGAACTACCCCCTACTGGTATAGCCCTGTGTGAACTCTAAGACTGAGAGATGATAAGTTGGGGAACTTGGGGAGTTGATATCCTTAAAGTATCGATTCGTGTGTAGGCTTCGGAATAAATTCCCATTGTAGTTAAGCAACTATGAATGGTATCGACAAAACATCTACAAGTGGATTGACAACTCCCCCGTAACAAACATGTGTAAACTCTAAAACTTAGAGAGCAGAGATTGGTCTTGATATACTTATTTAGGTAACTTCAGAGTGATTCTCTTTGAAGTAGTGTTGGGTGTGTGGGCGTGGCAAAATCCTATTTCATAAAATTTGGCAATTATGACTGGTACTGACAAATTATCAATCAGTGAACTACCCCCTACTGTTATAGCCCTGTGTGAACTCTAAGACAAAAAGATAATAATTTTGGGAACTAGGGGGTTGATATTCTTTAAGTATCGATTCGTGTGTGGGCTTTGGGATAGATTCCCTTTGTAGTTTAGCAACTATGACTTACTGACAAATCATCTACAAGTGGATTGACAACCCCCCGTAGTCAACCTGTGTAAACTCTCAAACTTAGGGAGCAGAGATTGGTCTTAAGAGACTTATTTGGGTAACTTCAGAGTGATTATCTTTGAAGTAGTGTGGGATGTGTCGGCGTCGAAAAATTCCAATTTGTAGAATTTGGTAATTATGACTGGTACTGACAAGGCATCAACCATTGGCTTACACCCTAATGCTACAGGTCTGTTTGACTTTATTTCGAAGCCCACACACCAATGGATACTTTCACAAAGGGCTAAAACAGTAGACGGTAGTAAACTGGCTGATACTTTAAGGTCTCTTTTAAGTTTGTAGACTTTGGCAACTATGAGTCTATGACTGGTACTGACAAATTATCTACCTGTCCTGTGGACTGACCCTTATCCCTTAGTGACAGTGTGTGAACTCTAAAACTTAGAGAGCAGAGATTAGTCTTAATATACTTTGGGTAACTTCAGAGTGATAATCTTTAAAGTATTGAAGGGTGCGTGGGCGTGGCAACATCCTTTTTTACAGACTTGGCAATTATGATTGGTACCGACAAATTATCAATCAGTGAACTACCCCCTACTGGTATAGCCCTGTGTGAACTCTAAGACTGAGAGATGATAAGTTGGGGAACTTGGGGAGTTGATATCCTTAAAGTATCGATTCGTGTGTAGGCTTCGAGATAAATTACCTTTGTAGTTAAGCAACTATGACTGGTACCGACAAAACATCTACAAGTGGATTGACAACTACCCCGTAGTGACAGTGTGTGAACTCTAAGACGTAGAGAGCAGAGATTGGTCTTGAGAGACTTATTTTTGGTAACTTCAGAGTGATTATCTTTAAAGTATAGTGTATGGTGTGTGGGTGTGGCAAAATCCTATTTCATAGACTTTGCAATGATGACTGGTACTGACAAAGTATCAACCAGTGGATAACCAACTACTGTTATAGCCCTGTGTGAATTCCAAGACTAAGAGATAATAACTTACTTTGCAAGCAAGCAAATTACCTTCAAATCTATCAATCTTTCCAAAATGAAAACTTAATATGCGACTTGCCTATTATTATTTTTATTTCCTCTTTTCAATGATATCAGATGTACGATACAACCGATAAGATAATGCGTAACTTGATATTAAGTTAATTCCCATCCATCAGTGCCTCCATAAAACAGCTTTGTCACACTGTTATAAAAAAAAAGGATAACGACCAACATATCCACCAAAGGATCTAGTTTCTATACTAACGGTAAGATGTGTGGGCGTCGAAATAAATCTCCCATAATCAAAGTTTGTAGACTTTGGCACTTGTGGTACTGACAAAGTATCTAACAGTGGTTTGCTAGGCTAGACCATGTGAAGGTAAACTTTCAATAATATCTATTACTTGATATTATATTAACTATCAAATGCTTCGTTCCTAGTTTCAATGATTAATTTCATAAATGGCGATAATCGCAAGGGTTTAGCCCACTTGGTTCCTTTTTGTTGATCAAAAGATTGGATTGCTTGGTAGCGGTTAAAACCCCTTATATAGTCGATGTTTTTAAACAAAATAAGGGTCTCCAGCCATGGGTCTCCATGCCATTTTCGATGAGACGTATAGCGAGCTACGTAAAACCACTGTGAACCCTACCTGCCCCGCACTTATTCGGCGTTAGTGTTGTCGGTAAATTATTCGTGAAATGTAAAACGCCAGATTGCCCAAAAGCCAAAACGGAGCGTCCGGACTCAGGCTGCTTTTGGCTAGTCTCTCCAGACTAACCGCGTCGGCTATAGGGAGAACATTTGCCGGGGGACTTTGGCCATGGAGGGTAACATTCGCAGGCGCAGGTTGCATATTTGACCCTCTCTCCGTAGCCGCTCCATTCATACAATTGATTCTATTTGGCCAATTTATAATATTTTCCCAGCGACCCGCGGAGGCTGGTAGAGCCTAACTGTTGGCATGCACCGCAATGGATACAATGAATCAACACAATAATATTGTTCCCGAAACATTTCACAACGACTAATCAATTTACCTGTAGCCATCTCCAGCTAACCGTTACGCGTTACCAGCCCATATCCCCTTCCCTCTGGAAGACCCTCGCGTGATAGACAGCTCGAATACTTTGGTTCTCCCCCGGCTCTTAGCGCTTAAAATCAGATATGTCGAAGGCCGGTGGGTTAAGTAGTGAAGTGCCAAGGTGCACTAGATATGAGTGCTATGCTATAATGCACTCGATGTAGCTCTGTCAATCCACCGAACATTTCTAATGTAATAAGTCCATCAAAGAAGACAAAGTCCCTGAGGGAATGCAAATAGTATTCAGCATATAGAGTTACACTTCAATGCGTTTCTAAGGCGTACTGTGAAATAATCCACGTCATTGCATGTTAGGTGTCTGTGTGAAAGAACATAAGTAGATTTAGGGCACGTTCGTACCATCTTTCCACTGAGACGGCGACAGCTTAGCGACCACAGAGCAACCAAAACTTTCAATCCGTGAACTCCATTTTAATTGTTAAAATCATGCATTTTGCAACTTTGGTGATTCTTTGTGTGTTTTGAATCATATCTTCTATCTTGGAAACGAGTGGAGTAACTTATGAAAACTGGTAAATACTTAGAGTTTGCTACTTGTTTGGCATTCATAATTGCATATTCAACGTATCCAGAACGTCACATAATGTCCCTGCCCCGTATACACTGCATTTGAGACTCGGATGAGGTCGGGTGAGGTGTTCAGGCATACCGTCTTTACATCATGGATAAGATTTACACTTATAAAGTCATGGGTCATACAAAGTCTATACAGAATGGTACAGAAAGACACACCCCGTCCTAAGTGTTTTAAAAATAAATAAGAAAAATGACCAGCTACAAACATGATTCTATTCCTACACAAAGTTATGCGATAGTCATGATACACCAGCGATTGAACCTTTGTGCACAGTTACAACCAGGTCTCAAGTACAACGTCTGCGATGAGTGATTCGAGAAACTAATTAATGAACAACACCACTTTGTGTTCCATGTGGATGAGTTATTGAATCCAAGCACTTTTACTAAGCGGAATCACATTTGGATTATACAAAACCACGCAATTTCTTACTTTTCAAGCAGGCTCATTCCCTTCTAATTCATTAATCTTAAAAAAAATCTAACAAATAATATGAAACTTGCCTGTTTTAAGCGCTTGACTTATAACAACAAGACGGCCACAAAGTAAACTTTTACGTCGATTATGCGCTTGGATTGAATTAAGCGTATTTATCAAAGAAAAAATATCGGACATAAATTTTCAACACTTTTGTTGCAAATATTGTAATTACGAATAGGTGAAAATCATTGCTGTTTTCTTGACCGATGGAAATGTTCTTCATCGTGGAGCCTTATATTTTTTTTCGTTTAAGCAGTGTGGCGCTAAGTAGACATAACATGATTGTGTCTTACAAGTATAGAAACCGATCTACAAAAATGCACTTTAGATTAACACACGGGCAGCTAACGGTTTGTGGGTACAAACATTAATGTGACACTAAAATATAATGAAACTTTACCCAAATTATTTGATATAAATTGTATTGTAGCTTTAAACTTGAAGACCCAAGTGTCGTTTTATACTTTTCTGGATGCAATATGATATTAGAATACAAGTCACTGCCATAGACATGAAATTGTGAATATCTAACAAATTGGATAGTGATAGATACTTACTGAACATAGTTCATTGTTAAATATTATATAAGACTGTATACATATCTTCTAAGACTCCTATATAATATCCTACAATATGTTTTGTGCGTGATATATATTTATCATATCAAGTATCATATATAAAGAACCAAAGAATTACATATAAATTGATTATGCTTACTATATGCCTTCCATTGGAGAATCAGAACTATAGCCAAAGATAACATAATTCTTTGTACACAGCCATAGTATCGGTTCAAGAGTTAATAGTATTGCTATAGTACAAGTTTGAAAAACAAAACAAAACTCAATAAGACGTAGTTGTCATTCAGTTTCTGCCAAAAATGTTTTTATAAGATTTATAGTTTAAAAATGGCAAGGATAAAGAAATCATTCATTGTCCTGTTGAAAAAAAAATTTGGATATTACCAATGTTGTCAGTCATAGACTTAGTTATTTAACGTAACCATTTACATATAATGCATTTTCTTCGGAAACACCTTTAAAGTGAATCGCTAACATTTATACTAAACTAGTCGTCCTCTTTTTGCAGCATATCCTTCTATATTATATTTTTTAAAGCTTTTTCCTTGTGTTTTTTTAGGCAGCTTGCAAAATGAATATTTTAAAAATACGTAGAAAGCAAATTCTTAACATTCCTACAAAACAAAAGGCCTCTTTGACATCATACCGTTCCGCGTATAGCCGTTAAAAATGCATATGAATCCGCTAGTGGTATTTACGAAGTTGCTTGCAGAACAGCAACGCTTTGATGCAGAAGGCATATATCAGCATGGCAACGACGACGACTGTACAAAAGGTCCTTGTCGTCTTGTCGTATTCCTCCGTATGCAAATTATGGTCCTTCTGCGATGCAGATGCCGTAAGGTTCTCCTCCAGATTCTTGACCAGTCTCTCTGCATGGTAAAAGTTGCCTTCCGTCGTATTCAAAGAAATGAACATACCTCAAGTGTCCTCGCAAGAAATTCGGGAGCTCCTTCCCCTCTTACAGTTGTATTTGTCTTCAAGGTACGTCGGAGACGCGAATTCATCCAAAGGAATCTTCTCACACTACGCTTTGTTCGGTGATTATTTGATGGCTGAGTTGTGGCATTCGATCATGTTCAAAGCTGCGTTGTATTACTTTCAGCCGCATACGTTATTGTATGGAGACTGGCTTGGCGAAATCCTTCAGCCGACCGGCCGGCAGAAATACTAATAGCCGAGGCAAGGCATCCCCCGAGGAAGTAATCCAAACTGTTGCTGTAGAATGTGCGCATTTGCAGTCAATCACAGTTTAGGTCAAGGAAAAGATGAATCTCCAGAAACGTAACGCGAGGAATTGGTTGTCATTTGGTCTTGACAGTTGCCAACGAATTCTGCAATTAGGCATACTTATCGTCATAAATGCACAACCACACACACACATACACCAATCACAATCCTCTAAAATCTAATAACACCGAATTCAATTTGTAGAGATGACGTCATGACATTATACGAAAAGAGGGTAAACATACGGATGACTGAAGCGGGTACAGGACAGTCCGTACGTGGTCGTGTAAAATGAATGACAATCAGGAAATGGAAGCAAAATCTGGAAAAATGCTTCCAAACAGATGAATCATACGACTATATGTACATAACATATTGTCAGGCAGATCAAATTCACTTGCAAATAATCGGCCATATAAAACTTGGAAAACCATAACATCGTCTGAGGCACTCGTAAACAAATACACATACATGGCGCACTCTAATAACCACACGTTAACTTGCATACTCAAGAAGGCAGCATTACGCGTTCTGCTAAGCAAAATATCAAAACATCCAGGCAGCCAAGCGTATAACTACTTACCAGCGTTTGAGTCGACGACGATGATTGAAGACTAGACGAGAACGTCACTTTGCACGTCTCTAAAGATTCAGTAAGTCTGCTATTGGCGATACACAGTCTGCCTTTTTGAAAAATCCAACGACGCTGACCTTCCATCAACCCCTACAAAAAGACTTCAACCTCCGCTCTCTATACAAATCCAGCGTAAAATGGCAAGGAAATATTCCCCAAAGACTGTCTGTCTGCAGCAACGATATGCCGAAGAGGCATTGGCGTGAGTTCGACCGCATTACAGAGACTCAACCAACTCGACACACCGCTAATCCCTGTCTGTGACATTGAAGGAAATTTATGCACTTTGCCAATGCGCGGTAATTGCAGTGATGCACCCGGCAGGCATTTCACGGCCGCACGGTATCATTACATGGCAAAAAAACAGTTGCGCACCGCACTCACCAAACGATTGACGTAAAAAGCTTATTAAAGACACAACAACCCTAGATTTTGAGTTGCCAGTACTGACAGATCCAGACCCCACTGTATGTCCATTTTCACATTTCGCCATGTAATCTGTCGTATCAGTAGTCAGCATACGATTTGTAGCATGCACAATGTGCTGACCCGAATGCCAATGCCATGCACAACTTAATATATACCTGTTGAACAAGGCCGTCAGAGTCTATACGCGACACTACCCATTCTTGTGAACAAAATACATACTCTAAATGCAGGAGTGTTTGCGGTGGTTTTATGTTCACGGTTTTCGCGGCCGCCGTTTCACCGCGAAAATAAAACCACCGCGAACATTTTTATTCAAAACTGTATCAATATGTAACTATAGAGCTGTCGCGAACTTAAAAACACCGCGAACACTCAATTTTTCTTTAGAGCGTAATAAAAACCATGCGAACTTAAATGCATTATGAAAAAATCTGAGTACCTCTTATACGTTTTCGCAATGTAATCCTGTATCAGTAGTCAATGTATGTTTTCTAACACAATGTACTGACCCGAATGCCAATGCCATGCACAGCTTAATATCTACCTGTTGAACAGACCGTCAAAATCTATACGCAACACTACCTATTGGTAAAAAAAATATGAAAAAATCTGACTACATGTTTTACGCTTCCTCAATGTGATATCTTATTAGTAGTCAGTATACGTTTTGGAATGCAATGCCCTGACTTGAATGCCGTTGCAATGTACAGCTTATGTACAATTGTTCAACAAGCCGTCAAAGTCTACACATCCTGGTAAACAAAATAAGTAAAAATCTGAGTACATCTTTTACGCTTTCGCCATGTACTCGCGTATCATTACAGTCCCATTACACGCTGTGAAATACACTGTCCTGACCTGAATGCCGATGCCATGTTCAGTAGCTAATATATGCGTGTTGTCTTTCGAACAAGCCATCAACATCCATAAGCAACGTTACGCTTTCTGGTAAGCAAAGTATATTTAAAAGAATGTTAAAATCTGAATAGCTGCTTTACGTTTTCCAGTTTTATCACTGTTTAATTAGTCAGCTTAGCTAAGTTGTAAAACACCACGCTCTGACCCAAATGCTGAGTTCACGTGCAATAGCTTATATACACGTTTTGAACAAACCATCAGAATTTACAAGCGGCATTGCCCATTCAAGTAGACAAAACATTTTTTTTTTAAATGTAAAAAACTGAATACCTGTTTTTAATCTCGAATCAAAGATCTGAGTACTTGTTGCGAAACACAATGTGACTTAAATGACAATACTCTGTAAGGCTTATATACACTTCGCCAATCAAAATCTATAAGCATTACCGCCATTTCTGTATAAATTTAATTAACGTATCTCAAGAATGTAGAAAAATGAATACCTGGTTTACGCTTTATAATGTACTACTGTATCAGCAGTCAGTATGTGTTGCGGAGCGCCATTCGCTGACCCGAATGCTGAGGCCATGAAGCCAGCAGCTTAAACCTGTTGAGCACGTCTTGGAAATCTCTAAGTGATAAATCTACGAGCATGTTCATATTTGGGAGACAACTACACGATTTATCTTTTGCCTCCAACTCTCAATAGAGCTTAGACATGTTAGTTCGAGAGAGATATCACTCTGTTATTCATTCGTGCATGTCGCGGTTTCATGGATGATGAATGACGCACGTTTTTGTGTCTCCGCGATGTCGATCAAAGACCATCGCTCAAAGGCAGAAATACTCCGGTAGTTGATTTAGCTTGGTGCCACCACTCTTACCGCCTGACGTCGCCGACGTCACTCCAAAGAAGGTTCCCCACGCACGACGTTCAATCAATCAAACGACAGACTAGCCGGGGATGAAAGAAGCAGCAACGAAGCATTATTGCAGTTTTTATCATATCAATTGTTAATCAGATCCCCCGTGTATCTTCAGTTCAAGCAATGTTGTTCAATTAACAACTGAGTGTATATAAGCATCTCGTACTAAAGTGTACTTGATTGACGTGCGGTTTTCATCAGATATGCACTTCATAATTTGGTGAGAGGGATGATAATAAAGGTAATTACAGACTTCAATATAGCAAAACGAATATTGCCATAGCTGTGACTCAAGGCTGCTACTAATTGATAAAAGTTATGAATAAATTTTAAAATGTTCTAGTTGACAGTTGACTGGTGGTCTTTTCGAGTAATTATGCTATTGGTACACTATGCTTGTGGATATTGGCCAATACTTGACGTTCTGAATATATATTGAAATTTAACTGTTTAAAAAAAAAAACGAAACACACTACATGTAATATATAATTTTAATGTAGTTCATACAGTGAGTGTATTCTGCATTCACTTCGCTCACTCGGTGATGTATTTGGTGGTTATAGGTCACTGGCCTGGCATTAAGTTACCGTAAACACCTCGGGGAGGGTCATCGACCCTTAATCATTGAAAGATTCAGACACTACGATAACACTAAAGATCTCTCAGTGTCTTCTAGACTTGGATCTAAGACAGCACTCTTGCTATTTCTGGAACGTTACTTTCGATGTAATGGCTTCTTAGTAATGCTCTTTGTAATGCTTATCGTTAGCTTTCTTCCAAAACGGGTTAGGGTTGACAAGTATATCTCTCCTATCAAAAGCAGAGATCTAGGAAAGCAAAGACTTAACAGAAAAGACGGCTAACTTGATGGCATCATCAGAGATAGGCACAGCCATAGAGACGACGGGATAATCCATGTTAATGTGGCAACAGTTTACGTTATGTTGCCGTATACAGAGAGTTAACGCTGTACTCGTTTTCTGTGACTGTAATTATTAACAAAACGATCTGTCTGTTGCAAAAGCGCATATAGTTACAGGTGGGAAATATCTACAAGCAAGAGGATCAATCTGAATATTTGTTTCAAAAAGCCTTAATCATGTTCGACGTTAGACTAACAGCGCAGCGACTTAAAGAATGATAATGTAGACTTAGTGGAGTGCACCATAACCGAAACTAATGTAAATCACCCATTCAACCGCACATATCGTCTACCTTTAAATAGGGAAAACGCTTTTCGTTGAACTACTTTCAATTTCAAGTGCAGAGCCCCTAGCTATATACGAACAAAATTACATATAAACCTACCTTATCTAAAAGGACTTCACAGATATTTCTCGCTGACTGAATACAGTCATAATTCTGATATCTATATCAAATCATTTTTTTCCCATAAACGAGAAGCCGGGTGGAGCTGTGGATCAGTGAAAAGAAATCTGTTTAGTTCCAGTCGCTATCTTTGAGGCGTAACTTAATAATAAACGCTGGTTGTTGCTCTAGTATTCGTCTCAAGGTTACTCCGTAGATTCCCTTCACGTCTTCGCTTTCCTTACATGCCCCCTTTTCCGTGGACTGTGTGGTTTGATGATGGAACCGTCAAAGGAATGCCGCGTAGCGCGTGTAGTACTAGAGTCTGAACTCCTACCCTCACTACCAAAAATCGGTTATCTTATTTTTCTTGTTTTCCTTCTACAAATAATTTTCTGTCAGCAAGAATATCATTCTGTATACAATATCCTCCGTTTAAAGCACAAACAAGAATCCCTGTTTTAAGCACAAACAAAAATTGCATCTCTAAGATTTTATTTCTTAAACAAAGAAAGTTTTAAGACAATTATTCTAGTAGAATCAAATTTTAAAGAAACTCTGTAAGAATACCACATTTGACCAAACAATGATTTTTTTAAATTAAATTCTTATTGGAGAACATTATGCTATATAGAAAAATTGATTCGAAAAAAGATGTTTGTTAGTGCACGTGTATAGTATCATTTTCTACTGACGCGTTCTTCGTACGATTTGAATATCGTAAAATCCCCAAGCAGGGTGAGACAGACTAACGGGCGACAAGGATCTAAGACAGCCATTTCAGTAAGAAATCTCTCCCAATTTATTTACAAAGATTGGCACAACACACTGGGATATTAAAGAGAAAAAGTTAAAAACGGATAGTTTTTAACCCTTATCCGACCGATACATTTTTGCGACCACATTTTGTTTTGCTCATTAGCATTACTGCCGAGTCTTTGTGTTATTAGTGTACATATGATGTTTCAATAATCTGTGCAGAATGTTTGACAAGTTCTGGTGTCATTAATTAATGTACATCATCACTATTAATGCAAAAATAAGGAGAGCCAACATTTTGCTCTAAAAAAGCTACAACACTCCACTTAGTTTAACAGTTCAATGCCATGTCATTTTGATTAATAATACTATCGCTTTCAAAAGCATGCTGCTAGCATAAGAACGTTGATGAATATGAAATGTAAGAATATATGCAAAAGATAAAGAATTATCATCAGATTCAGATTCCTTTTTATTTCTCATGACCTTGCTTGTGACAATTTCATAAAAATATGCACATGAAGTGCGTCATAATTTACAATTATGCGTCATAGCCTGCCACCTAGACATACACACACACTTGCCACTTTTCATTACAATAATCTTTTCTGTTGGCTATTTTATTTCCGTTGATATGTTGTTCAATTAATCTATCAGGAATATTCTGACATTTTTGAATTTAAAAGATTAGCATTAATTTGTCTCATTAAAAAGTCGGTACCATAATTTTCTACATAACAATAACTTGTTATCATAATAACAAAAATAACAATTTTTTGTTATTGGAGCGGAATTTTGTTCATATCACGTAATAAACAATGCATAACCATCGGGGGTCCAGCACACAACACGCAAACTCTAGGATTTAACTCCTACAAACATGAGCCGATTCCGGTAAAAGGAATACTCAGAAGTTGTAAGACACGTTACACCAACAAACTAATGGAATGAACTTTTTCTCCGATTAAAATGTTGATATGGCACACATGTATACGCGCCTGGATTGCAAACGGACCTCATATGGTTGGATGAGGGTTAACACAATATTTTTTTCACCGTCCTCAATATGTATTATTGACGGCATAAACACTTCAATATTATGCGGTTTGTAATCAAATTGATTTGGTTTAGAAAAGTGGACCTTCTGAAATTTTTGCGCAAAATATGATAATGAGTAGGAATCGTTTACACCTATAGAAGGCGAAGTATTTCTCAAACATTGATAAAGCCATGTATGTAATCACCGAAATGATATATTACTGGTAAAGTAAAGTAAAGCAGTCATCCTCAATTAAGGTGGAGCACGATGTCTTTTCAAATAGCTAGTGGTAGTGCAATGCGGCTTCGCTTCGGCTCGCGTTTTTGGTCACCCCTATTCTTCTCGATAAGTGTGTTGGGTTCTTTTACGTGTAGAGGTTTGACGCTTGAGGCTTAGGCCCGAAGCTTCTTCATAAACGGGGCTACAGGCTTTACGTCACCATCCGAAATGACGAGTGCAACCTCTTATAACATGTTCGAGCTGAGCCGACCCTAGGATCGAACTCGGGCCCAAAGATCGACGGGATTCGATCCAGATGGCGAAGCAGCTGGGTTTTGTTACCGATTGCGCCACGGCCACGGGGACAAAATATTCCGTTTATATTCCTGTTGGTCATTTTAATTACAGAACGTTTTTAGGTTTTGGTAGCTCACTGTTTGACAAAGGTCCGACCAGAATACAATCATCTACTGACATTTCGATAGCAGTCTGTCACCTTCCTTTGGCAATACTGAGTCAAAAATAGCATATAAAATTCATAGAATATATTGAAGGTATCTGTGCAACTTTTAGGTCGAATGGCTAGGAAAAAAGGAGTCATACAAATACAACAGCTTTCACCAGATTCTTTATTCTGAGTAGACCTGATTGTAGTTTGTTCACATGTGCAAAGTGTAGAAAACAAGTCATTTTTCTATCTTGATATGATACATACTTGCATCTTCGAAACATTCATCAAGATTATTCTTACGGCTTCCACACACACACACACACACACACACACACACACACACACACACATTCACACACACACACACACACACACACACACACACACACACACATAAACAAACGGCACACAGTCACACTAGAACCAATATTGCACTCTCTTGGGATGAAACAAACAAACAAACTAAAGTAACTAATCATCCAGTCGTACGCTGAACAAAATGCTCAGTCTATCAGTAACAATCTTCGTGTTGTTTCCACTCCCTAAACGATATCTCCTGTAGTTTGCGTCCTCATCTTCAGTTCCCCACCTCAACTCGTCCTCCAGACGTCGATATCCGCTGTACAAGCCAACCGACCCCTCTAGACTCTCTACAAAGCTGTAAAACATCCCTTCTGCTTGTGTACCAAGTTCTGACGCTCGAACCCCGCGCAGATCAACTTTGGAAAGCCAGGGAGTAGAGAGAAACCCTGACACTAACAGTTGCAGACTGTCCAATGTGATCTCGTTGTGTGCAAGTTGGAGCTCTCGGAGTTGTCGAAGATGCGGCATACGGTTCGTGATGTCTTCTGCGCCGGATGACGTAATGCCGCAGTCCCATAGAAAGAGGTCTTGAAGGTGTCTGAGGCTCGGGAATACCTCGGTCAAAGCTCTGACACCGAGGTTGCCGATCCTGTTCTTCCCGAGGTCGAGCTGTTTTAAGCGAGGTATGTGGTGAATTTGCGCAGCAATGGCGATTACACCTGATATAAAAGATAATAAATACACTGGTTTTGGAATAGATTTCGAAATTTTCAATAAAAGTGAAGGAGAAATTCAAATTTTAAGCCATATATGCGTAAAAGAAGCAGCATACGTCAGGGGCCTACAAAAGTCTCTGAAAATAGACGGAGGGCGCCACAATCTACCTGCTACACTGTTTATGTAGTCACTAGTCCGAAATTTGCATAAATGACGTTACAGAAGCGGTGAATTAATTGCTTGATTAAGACTGCCTTTGCTAGTAGTCGAAAATACATAGGTTCGATTCTTTTGTGTCGGCAAGTACGAATTAAAACCACTTTTTTTTGCATTAAGAACCGTGCGTCCAACTAATTAGTGCAAACTTATCAGATAACTACAGGTTCGAAACATAAATACACGAATCATTCAATGAATGCCGTGGTACCTTTGTAGGTCATCCCTGTGTGGTCCAACTTCAAAACCTCTAGATTATAGATATGTACAAACTGACGAGCCAGCTCTATCACTCCCCTGTCACCAATATTGTTGGCTCCGAGACTGAGAACCCGTAGGCACTGTAAGAATCTGTGAAAGAAGAAAATACATTTGCAATAACAACCTGATAAAAACGAACTATACGTTTGCTTAATTGATACTTATAAGTGTTTATCTACTAGATTACCCGCTTTCTTAAAAAAATAACTTTGGCTACACAACAATTAAGACAAACAACAACAAAAAGTCGAAAACAATACCCTCATTCTGATGGAGGTTATAATAAAAGTAACAGGCTATGCGTTGGAACTGCGTTCAACAGGTTACTAGATATACTACTTCTACTACTACTACATCATAATTATGTAGTGACTAATTCTCAAGAAATGCAAAAAGTTGGTTTTAAATGTAGAACGCACATGTTTGTATTTTGTTAAAGAATTTCTGTTGATGAGAACTTTTTCGTACCTCAAGCCCATTGAAAGCGCTGCGGCACCGATACTGCGGATGTTGTTGATGTACAGTATCAGTATTCTGAGTCGAGCGAGGTGGCAGAAACTGTTTGCCAGAGCGGCTGTGCCATCATCACCAATCCAGTTTCTCCCCAGATCCAGTTCGGTCACATGCCGCAAGGAGCGCGCATGTACTGCCAGCTCGGCCATTCCGACGTCAGACAACCTGGTGCAGTTCAACTTGAGGGAGAAGCTTGGAATACACGCATTTTGACTACAAAGTTGAAGCCCTGGATTCAAACTCACAACACTATCTGCTACTTCGAAGTTATACATGTGGCAAATGTGCTGGACGATTTTCGACAAACCGCCGTCTCCAATCTTATTTTCAGTCAGATCTAGTTCTTCCAAACTTGTGAGAAACGCAAGATTTCGGGCCAAGTGTAAAGCGCCCTCTGGCGAGAAGTCGCTGCAAGACAGCACCAATGTTTTCAAGTGTTTCATGAATGGAAAAAGTTGACAGAAAGCTTTGATTTCACAATCCGTCAAGTGTTCGTCGTCCATGTTCAATATATGATGTTCAGGGGCTTCTCCTTTGCAGTCTTCCTCGGAAATTTGGACGCCATGTTGAAGGTCACAACAGGAAATGACGTCACCGATGCCAGGAAGTGACGCCAGAGCTGTGGCCAGAAACTCGTAGAAATCCTTTCTATCGATATCTAAGGAAAACATGTATTCCGGGCCAAAGTCTATACAATATTTTACAAATGAAGTGATGGTGGGAGGTTGGCAGATGTGTCGGAATTCGCAGAGTGGTCCCCAGAAGACTTTGTTTTGGAGGAGGCACCTAGCAATGGGGCTGGTACTGCACTGGTGAATGACATGTCTCGCGTCATCGTCATCGTTGTCTGAAATATATCATCAAAGACAAACACATTTGATTTATCCATCATATCCAAATCAAATGAAATCAAATGTTCTTAACAAATTTGTCTAACATATGATCACGAATGATATAAAATAAACGCTTTAATCCAAAGCTCTGTACTTGCTACAGTCTTACTGTAAACGACGTTTAGTTTTCTATCAAGGACGCCCCTTGTACATATGTACTAGAAAAGGACATGCATTATATCTATTTAGAAAAGGCTTAGAACTTACCAGAAAAGTACGAGACGGTAAATTCCTCCCATGTTTGGTTGTCTGTGTCCATTTCTCGTTCTGTAAGCGACAAAAAACGACATGTCTGAGGTATGCATTTCATCCAAATGCACATCATCGTCATACTAGTAATCTTAAAATAACTGGGGCACAAACAAAGTTTGACTGCCAATGGGCCATATAATAAATCACGTCCTTTCCATAAAGACATGTTTCAGTCTTTTCTTCAAGTCAGGTACATATAGGGGCGACCTACTCTAAACATGACCAGCAAGAGGCAGCCGGTTCGTACGCATGACGTTTGACTCTTGAAGTGACGAATGGAAGAGTCCCGTAAATTTAATTTTGATCATATTTGCTTGTTCGTTTGTCGTGTTTTCACCAGAGGTTGCTACATATGACGCGCAGCATCTTGTAGTGCCACCCAGGTTCCTAGGCTGAGCAGTACCTATGATCCAGGACTGAAAGCCGTAAAGGAAGATTGAGAATGAGATAATACAATATGAAATTGTCATTAATCTTTATCACGCAGGGACCCTCTGTAAAGGGCTACCCGGGGTAAACATGACAGAATAAATACAAATCTCTTTTCTGATATGGGTTTCTATATTATTTAGAGGAAGTGGACGCCTAACGTTAAAGAGCCCAACACACTTATCGAGAAGAGTAGGGGTGACCCGGTGTGCTTAGCCAAAAACGCGAGTCGTAGCGAAGCCGAATTACTTGAAAAAGCATCATGCTTCACCTCAAATGAGGATGCCTTGATTGAAATGAAAACGAAGTGACTTCTAACTAATTCTGACTGTCATATCCCTTCTTGACCCTTTTCATTTCAAACCGATTGGAGGCATGAAATTGTGGATGTGATAGTCTTTCTAATAGTTTGGCATGTTGTTTCTTCACTGTATATTTTATTGGGCTAAAGGCACACAACGCAACAGTTTTGGCACCAATGCATTATTTGTGGCCAAACAACGGGACATATGTTGCATATAATCTTTATGTTGTTGACATAACGGGGGGTGCCCAACCATCGGACGTTTTTTTACGCGCTGGAACTCACGGCGCTCCATTGCTGGTTGCCAGAGAATGGTCATGTTTTAATGAATGAATTTTGAACACATTCATCTAAAGACCATACTTGGACAAGAAATGTATTTATACTGTTCATGGGCCCTTCATGCTTCGCGTTACATGCGGAAGACGCTGTGAGACGTTTTCACGAATGTACCTTCTGATTTAGTGCTACGCCAGATAGTGTGCCTAACTTATTACGCTTTGGTAATTTTGCTCTCTTCGGAAGTTGGTGATGAAGTTAGGGAAATGTAAATAAGGCTTGAAGTCTGCTATATTCTAGCTTTTTTTTGACCGGAAAATTTTGACTGTGTGCACTTCTCACGTCATGTGAGAAGGGCTATATCTGGCGCATCCCAGCTCATGTTTCCACGGGAAATAGGCTACTACGCGGCCGGACGTACATATTGAATGCGGCCCGACTTACGAAATCATTACGAAAAAACGACACCGCCTACATCAACAATACTCCGTCTACTTATTGGGAAATATATTCGCCATCTCTGTATTCAGTTTCCTTTTCATAGACGGTACCAATCACATGTTAGAGCGTAACAAAACTGTGCGTTGAATCGTTCCGCCACCATCGCGGCCCCAAAAAATGGCGGGTAAACAACGTCGTCAGACGACAGCAATGTTTACGTTGTTTTTCTTTGGTCGGTTTTCTTCTCAACAAACACTTAAAGACCCAAATTTTTAGTGTTTTATGAAGTTATTTTTCTTATGTGTATGATAGCTGTGTGACTTATGTATCTGCTTAATTGGCACAGGTCGTATATTTAGGTGCCGGGCCGTCTAGCTACGCAGTGACCCTCTACTTAGCGCTACCATCATTATTGTCAAAATACTACTTTTCGACAAAACAAGAAATGAATATGTACACATATGTTTTGAATGTAAATGACAATTATGTGCATGAACTTGGGTTATTTACCTTACTTATCAGCTTAGTCATTGGACACAAACACGGCGTACTTATGCAAAATAAGATCAGTAAAAAATCCGTGCGATGTTAGGGCGCGTGCGATGTTCGGGCGCCCCCCGTTATACTACTATTTTTAGCACATTTCATTCATTACTTTCAACATGAAGTTTATGTTTTTGGTGACGTTTGTGGGTGTGGTTTGCGGATAGGTGTGTTTGTTCATTTTCGTGGACAGCATACCTCCAGACCTTTTTTCACGTTTAAGTTATCAGGATGAGCCGTGATGAGTTAGGGTGAATGAAGGACATCAGATAGACACTATATCTGTATATCATGTCGTTAACTAAATATGTCTTGCTGACACAGTGACCAGGAATACAGAAAGCTGCATTTTTAATCCCAACTCAGATGTGCCCCTAACCTGACTTAATCGCGCTTCTAGCGGCCCGCCTGACTGGCCGAACCCCGGCCCCAAGACGCTTGGTTCCAGACGTTGACGTAGACCCCGTAGTTGCAACCTTTCCTGGCCTCCATGGCACTGTCCGTTCTAAACAACCGACTAGACGTGCCCATCGTTAAAAAGTTAATCTAGACGCAAGATAAAACAAACACAAGGATATTGGATGTTTTTTTTTACACAATCAGTAATGTCTCTCATGATCACCTGCTTACGTTTCGAAGTCTCTCAGACACCTTTCTTGGAGCTTCTGACTGAAATACAGCTTGTCGCCGCTATACTTAGCCGGAGTAGGTGACCATTTTGCGGTGAGAACACAATCCAAAACGTGGCTCATGTATTGCCCCTAATGGCGGTTAATCGCTGAGGACATCGAAACGTAAGCAGGTGAGAGACTGATTATGTAAACAGAAATCTTCAGTATCTTACGTTCTACCATGTAACCTGATGATATTATTTTCTTGGGACACGTCTTTTTGTCTTTTAAATGGTCTTTATTCAGACTAGTGTTATTACCGGAGGGTCTGAATGCTCCTTTCCATGAGGCGTTACTAAAGCATGCCATTTTGATATCGCATAATTCGTAGGGAAGCTATTCCATTTCACGTAATTTGTAGTGAGGAGGTGAAAATTTCCCGTTAAGCGTAGTCAGTCATTGTATTTCACGCAAAGCGTAATTGAGCCAACGAATTCCCCGTCAGTCGCGGTCTAGTTTTGTTACCAGCATTGACCTGTTGTCATTGAAGTTAGCCTAGGCCACAGCAAGTAAGTTTTATGGATAACATCAGCGCTCTCATTAACTTTCGCCTGATTTCGAAAGGAAAAATAATTTTTTTCCCCTCCAGAGATGACAGATCAACGCTATCTAATAGCGGAATGCATGAAAATTAAACCCATAACATTGAGTATGGTATAGCATATAACGTATACATAGCAGGCTCACACTATTAGTACAAGTAAAGTAGAAATACACTGGTCTCGACAGATATTCATAATTTGACTTTCTAAGAGTCTGCGAGCACTTTCCAACAACGTTACTAGCAGTTTGGCTAAACAAGGGCCGCTCGGCTACTAAGGAGATGGCTGTCGGTGGAAACAGATGTTGCCGGACCGAAGTATATATATATGTCACCGTTCCCTGGCATCAAAACTAGCTTCTACCAGGCCCCGCGGATCGCTGCGAAAATAGCAGAAATTGTATGCTAAGGGAGTTGCGGCTACGGAGAGAGGATCAAATCTGCAATTCTAGGGAGTCTGCAAGTGAAACCCTGGCAAATACTCTTCCCATAACAGGCGTAGTTAGTCTGGTAAAGACTATACAAAACAGAGTGGGTTGGGCTTTTGTGCGCGTGAGAAATTTGCGCGTTAAGAACTTGCGCGTGAAGTAAAAAGTCCATTAGATGTGTCAGAAAATGTGCTCCACAAAATTCTTGGTCAGAAAAATTTTACCCTTTGATATAATTTTACATATGTTTCCTGAATTTGGGTTTAAATTTTGAGTCTCTTGGGAATATATAGGCTGACGCCCCATTTGGAAGTTTTAAGTTTAAAAGTTCAAATAGAATAACACAACATGGTATTAAGTATCCTCTATTATTCCAATTTTCTAATGATTTTCATCTGACTGCTTTCAGATGTTGAGTTTTCCCGCGCAAAGTTATATTTTACAGCACAAAACCCTGAATAAGCAAGTTGATCATACACTTAAAAAAAGTGATTTTCAAATGTTCAGGTTTCATGCCCAAAAAGGTTTAACTATTTCCGAGGGACCTACAAATCAGGAGTTTTCAGACGAAAAATTCCGGTGACAGATGAATATAGTCTCACATGGTCACATATTTCTACTAACATTTTGAATTAAGAACGCAAATTTTGCCTGCGCCGAAACCCCGTTCGCAACAGAGTGGTGATGATGTGACCACTTGGATGTCAGCGGCCTGGAAACGGAGGTTGCAAGTAGTGCGTGAAGATAAGACGCTTATCCTAGGTTTTCTCGTTAGACCCCCATTCCACTAGGACGGCGCTCTCGCCGCGCTCTCACGGCGACGTCAATTTGGCCAGATCGCCGTGAGAGCGCCGTGAGCGCCGTGAGAGCGCCGAGAGTGCGACGAGAGCGCATTGGGGGCGCGGTGAGAGCGCCATGCGCGCCATGTGCGCCGTCACCTCGGCGATGGTTTTGAACATGTTCAAAACAGTCGCCGTGAGCGCGCCGAGGATGGCGATGGGATCAAAGGGCCGCAGCGAGGGATCAAAGGGCCGCAGCGCTCAAGGATCGCAGCGAGCACTCTACGAGGATTGAATGATTGAATGGTCTTAACTGTAGTTCAAACAAATTTCATTCTTGAAGCGGTGTATCTTGAATTTCTGGGAATTTTGTGGTCAAATCAAAATTTTCCTAGTGGTATTACAAACTGACGAATAACTACAAGTACTTGCTTCCATTCAAATTAAATTCCCTCCAAGTTTTATTGTCTGTGGTTCAAAAAGTGTTTCACAATTCTGTGATTTACGTTTCTATAATAACGTAGCATGATAAAAGATATTTATAGCAAACAGGTTACATGACAGACAAAAAAAAACATATTTGAACAAATATATAACTTAAGACACTCAATAAGCGACCGTGCAGCGATCAAAATTGAATCTGTTTTCCCCTTGATTTTATCATTCAAATATGATGCAAGAGGTAAAGGTATGACTGAGAAGACAACAAAGCACAAAAAACGTAACAAAAATTCGTTCTTTATTTCTAGAATTCGTTGAGTGAAATTTAACATTTTGGTCGCGCTGAGAGCGCGCAAGGGTCGCCGTAGAGATTCCACTTGAGCACGTTTTCCAGGATTTCGGCGCTCTCACGGCGCTCTGGACCATTTTAGGTCGCCGTGAGAGCGCGGTGAGAGCGCCGTCCAAGTGGAATGGGGGTCTTAGTTTTGGCTCCCGATTTTTCAGCTATCACCATAGCAGTGAGTAATCTTTTAGATTTCCTGAAAGGCCCGATCTTTGTAGCGTTTTACGGTTTCAGAGTTTTGGTCGTCCGCGAAGATTTCCTGGTATTTAGTTGTGCGCGATGACGGTAACGCGGCCTTGTCGCCTGATCATGATAGCACCCGAATCGTGCGTTCTATGTGCGTTCTGCATGGTGTCGCACCATCGGGGATTGCGGAAAACTTATCCTCACGATTTTTTTTCATTTTTCCCAATTGCTCAGACAGACTGGTGACCTTTATTTGGCTCTTATTTTCCTTCCAGCGGCATTGTTAGAATGCCCTAGAAATAGTAGTTTTGAAGATGAATTGCTTTAAATGACAGTTTTCACCAAAAATGACGTTTCCACAGAAAAGATCAAATTCGTCTGTCGTTCGAAGACAAGGCACCCCTATCCATTGGAAATATTGAATCGGCCGAAAAAGGATGTTTGAAAAAGCGCTACTGCCTTTCTGGGAACGAGTCATGTCGGCCCCGAATTGCAAAAAAACAAAAACTCCGAACCGAGACCAACAAAATGGCTAGCGGTCGGTCGGCTGCTGGGGAGACTAAAGGGAAATGCTTAAGCACACCAGTCTATGAGAAAATAGGCCAAAAAAGGGCATCATATCTCACCTTTCAGACATTCCGGTGACACAAACTCACCTTCATGTGGTAGATTACTTCTTAATTTGTCCGTACTTGTCGTCACAAGGAATTTGATACGGCTATTTTCTAGCTACAGGCCATTTTGTAAACAAACCTCAACTTTGACCCCTGAGCCAGGCCTACAACAGGCGAACAGCCAGCTGGGAGTTTCTGGCATCATGTATCCAATAACGACACCATATATGGACAAAATTCTGTTTTTTTTTCCAAAACATTTTCTTAAAACCCTATACTATGCCATCAGCCAGCAAAATGCCACAATTTCACCAAATTGCCACCCAAAAAAGGTTTTTCAAAGTTCTTATAAGAAAAGAATCTTGCATGCGCCGATTTCACACTTCCCAAGATGCCCCAGTGGGGCGTCGTAAACTATATTTTGCGGCAATTCTTCTTAGCGCGCAACCAACAGAAAACAAGTAGGAGGGCGGTAAAGCTGCAGGAAGGTACGTTTTTTGTGTTGATTCTCATCAAACATATCATAATTACATGTTTTATATACTGGGGGAGATAATACAGAACAATTTTTAAAGGTTTTTAGTGTTTGTCTATAGAAGTTGAATTGGTATTATTGTCATAGAAGAAGGGGGAGACAAACACTAGTAAAACCTTTAAAAATTGTTTTCTGTTGGTTGCGCGCTAAGAAGAATTGCCGCAAAATATAGTTTACGACGCCCCACTGGGGCATCATGGGAAGTGTGAAATCGGCTATCCCTTTAGGTCTCGGACCGGAGTTTTTTTGCGATTTCGTATGTAGGCCGACACCCTCAGGTCGACGGGCTACAATTCCGCCGAGAAAAGTAGGACGGAAAATGTAATGACATGGTCGAAAAGCGGTTTTCTGCTGTTTTCCGATGTATTTATCGGTATTGTCCGTTGTCCCTTTATTTTGGGTAGAAACCATAGTAAAATGTAAATTTGGCATCCGAAAATTATCATTTTTTTACACTTTTTTGATCGAACCTGCTCGGAATAAACGAGTTTTCCTGGGGTCACGGCATATATGCTGAGAAAGCTTAGTAAATGGTGTCTCTGAAAAATGAAAAAAATAAAAAAGTCATGTGATAACTTTTTCGCAATCTCCGATGACGCAAATTCGGTGAAAATGCATTAAAAACGATGCTATTTGGGTCATCAGGCGAGAAAACCGCATCACCGTTCCCGCGGACTAATACGAAAAAGGCTTCGATAGCGAACCAACTGCACCGCGCCCAAAAATACTACAACTCACGGGCTTTTCAGAAGATTCAAAATATTCATACACAGCTAAAACCATCACCAAGCAATCTCGGGCAGAAATCAGGGTGACGACCACGCACTTCCGGCAGATTACCGGGTCATGACCCAACCCCCGGTCACAATTGAACTCCGACCCGGAACCTTAAGAAACATATTTTGTCTTAAAATTTGTTCAAAATTTTCAGAAAAGTTATATCCACCATATATCCAAATTTGGCGTATCTGCGACTATTACTTTTCCCGCAGCAGGGGTTTAAAGTCATGTGAAAAACACTGTGTTTTGAGGCTATTTTGCCAACGTGCAGGCCTTAACAACGTTACAGTAGGGAAATTGATAAAAACATCATTTTTCAGGACATCGCTTTTCAAAAAACAGGTAAAACGGGATGGAGAGCCTGCTCATGCCCTTGGCTTGGACATTATGCGGACTTTCCGTCGTTTCGGTGCTGCATATTGGCAGAAAAGCCTCTTTAAGAGTTGGCGTCGGTGACGTCACGCAGTGACGTCATGGTTCTCGAGGAAAACAGCAGGGGGTCGCGTTTTAAGTTCGTAGCTTTTAACTGAAGCGAAGAATATGTCAAATTTTGGTATAGACTGGTAGACCACGGGTCGCACATTCCGAATCAAACGCGTCCGACATCAAATTCTTCACTACTTCGCCGTAAAGGCCCCTTAAGCAGCACAATGCTCCCTAAATGTGTAAAAGAATGCATTCTGACACAGTCCAAAGCGCAACCTGGAGCATATCATCAGAGCTAGAAGCGGGCAGTTTAAATAAGTGCGTCCGAGATGTGTAGCGCGCCTAGTAGGCTGTCACTTCACACCATCAAAAGAAGAAAAGATCGCGACGTTAAGGAGCGATGAACCAAAAGTCAGAAAACCAAGTTTCGCCTTAAGAAGGCTTAAAGCACTTAGATTTTAGCTTAATTCACCCATTTAAGTCATCATAAAGGCGGGGCATCGCGAAAATCATACCGAAGGTCAAGTTGAGACATGGGCATCCATCAAATGACGTAGTCAGTGAATTCCTTTTAAAAACGGTTTGGCGGCCAGAAATGATTAAAGATGGCCGTATTTGAGGTTTGGGGGGGGGGGGGGGGGCACAGTGGGGGAGGGGGGCGCCAAGCACCTGTCCATGGATATATCGAATTTAAAAGAGAAAAAAGGGCAAACTTGGGGGTTTTTTCAAACAAACTTACAGATTTTGATAAAAGCTTTCGAATGCGTCGAAATAACGTCATCTATGACGTCATCGACGTAGCCGCTGCCGTCCTTTTAAGAAACATATTTTGTCTTAAAATTTGTTCAAAATTTTCAGAAAAGTTATATCCACCATATATCCAAATTTGGCGTATCTGCGACTATTACTTTTCCCGCAGCAGGGGTTTAAAGTCATGTGAAAAACACTGTGTTTTGAGGCTATTTTGCCAACGTGCAGGCCTTAACAACGTTACAGTAGGGAAATTGATAAAAACATCATTTTTCAGGACATCGCTTTTCAAAAAACAGGTAAAACGGGATGGAGAGCCTGCTCATGCCCTTGGCTTGGACATTATGCGGACTTTCCGTCGTTTCGGTGCTGCATATTGGCAGAAAAGCCTCTTTAAGAGTTGGCGTCGGTGACGTCACGCAGTGACGTCATGGTTCTCGAGGAAAACAGCAGGGGGTCGCGTTTTAAGTTCGTAGCTTTTAACTGAAACGAAGAATATGTCAAATTTTGGTATAGACTGGTAGACCACGGGTCGCACATTCCGAATCAAACGCGTCCGACATCAAATTCTTCACTACTTCGCCGTAAAGGCCCCTTAAGCAGCACAATGCTCCCTAAATGTGTAAAAGAATGCATTCTGACACAGTCCAAAGCGCAACCTGGAGCATATCATCAGAGCTAGAAGCGGGCAGTTTAAATAAGTGCGTCCGAGATGTGTAGCGCGCCTAGTAGGCTGTCACTTCACACCATCAAAAGAAGAAAAGATCGCGACGTTAAGGAGCGATGAACCAAAAGTCAGAAAACCAAGTTTCGCCTTAAGAAGGCTTAAAGCACTTAGATTTTAGCTTAATTCACCCATTTAAGTCATCATAAAGGCGGGGCATCGCGAAAATCATACCGAAGGTCAAGTTGAGACATGGGCATCCATCAAATGACGTAGTCAGTGAATTCCTTTTAAAAACGGTTTGGCGGCCAGAAATGATTAAAGATGGCCGTATTTGAGGTTTGGGGGGGGGGGGGCACAGTGGGGGAGGGGGGCGCCAAGCACCTGTCCATGGATATATCGAATTTAAAAGAGAAAAAAGGGCAAACTTGGGGGTTTTTTCAAACAAACTTACAGATTTTGATAAAAGCTTTCGAATGCGTCGAAATAACGTCATCTATGACGTCATCGACGTAGCCGCTGCCGTCCTTTTAAGAAACATATTTTGTCTTAAAATTTGTTCAAAATTTTCAGAAAAGTTATATCCACCATATATCCAAATTTGGCGTATCTGCGACTATTACTTTTCCCGCAGCAGGGGTTTAAAGTCATGTGAAAAACACTGTGTTTTGAGGCTATTTTGCCAACGTGCAGGCCTTAACAACGTTACAGTAGGGAAATTGATAAAAACATCATTTTTCAGGACATCGCTTTTCAAAAAACAGGTAAAACGGGATGGAGAGCCTGCTCATGCCCTTGGCTTGGACATTATGCGGACTTTCCGTCGTTTCGGTGCTGCATATTGGCAGAAAAGCCTCTTTAAGAGTTGGCGTCGGTGACGTCACGCAGTGACGTCATGGTTCTCGAGGAAAACAGCAGGGGGTCGCGTTTTAAGTTCGTAGCTTTTAACTGAAACGAAGAATATGTCAAATTTTGGTATAGACTGGTAGACCACGGGTCGCACATTCCGAATCAAACGCGTCCGACATCAAATTCTTCACTACTTCGCCGTAAAGGCCCCTTAAGCAGCACAATGCTCCCTAAATGTGTAAAAGAATGCATTCTGACACAGTCCAAAGCGCAACCTGGAGCATATCATCAGAGCTAGAAGCGGGCAGTTTAAATAAGTGCGTCCGAGATGTGTAGCGCGCCTAGTAGGCTGTCACTTCACACCATCAAAAGAAGAAAAGATCGCGACGTTAAGGAGCGATGAACCAAAAGTCAGAAAACCAAGTTTCGCCTTAAGAGGCTTAAAGCACTTAGATTTTAGCTTAATTCACCCATTTAAGTCATCATAAAGGCGGGGCATCGCGAAAATCATACCGAAGGTCAAGTTGAGACATGGGCATCCATCAAATGACGTAGTCAGTGAATTCCTTTTAAAAACGGTTTGGCGGCCAGAAATGATTAAAGATGGCCGTATTTGAGGTTTGGGGGGGGGGGGCACAGTGGGGGAGGGGGGCGCCAAGCACCTGTCCATGGATATATCGAATTTAAAAGAGAAAAAAGGGCAAACTTGGGGGTTTTTTCAAACAAACTTACAGATTTTGATAAAAGCTTTCGAATGCGTCGAAATAACGTCATCTATGACGTCATCGACGTAGCCGCTGCCGTCCTTTTAAGGTCTCGGACCGGAGTTTTTTTGCGATTTCGTATGTAGGCCGACACCCTCAGGTCGACGGGCTACAATTCCGCCGAGAAAAGTAGGACGGAAAATGTAATGACATGGTCGAAAAGCGGTTTTCTGCTGTTTTCCGATGTATTTATCGGTATTGTCCGTTGTCCCTTTATTTTGGGTAGAAACCATAGTAAAATGTAAATTTGGCATCCGAAAATTATCATTTTTTTACACTTTTTTGATCGAACCTGCTCGGAAAAAACGAGTTTTCCTGGGGTCACGGCATATATGCTGAGAAAGCTTAGTAAATGGTGTCTCTGAAAAATGAAAAAAATAAAAAAGTCATGTGATAACTTTTTCGCAATCTCCGATGACGCAAATTCGGTGAAAATGCATTAAAAACGATGCTATTTGGGTCATCAGGCGAGAAAACCGCATCACCGTTCCCGCGGACTAATACGAAAAAGGCTTCGATAGCGAACCAACTGCACCGCGCCCAAAAATACTACAACTCACGGGCTTTTCAGAAGATTCAAAATATTCATACACAGCTAAAACCATCACCAAGCAATCTCGGGCAGAAATCAGGGTGACGACCACGCACTTCCGGCAGATTACCGGGTCATGACCCAACCCCCGGTCACAATTGAACTCCGACCCGGAACCTTAAGAAACATATTTTGTCTTAAAATTTGTTCAAAATTTTCAGAAAAGTTATATCCACCATATATCCAAATTTGGCGTATCTGCGACTATTACTTTTCCCGCAGCAGGGGTTTAAAGTCATGTGAAAAACACTGTGTTTTGAGGCTATTTTGCCAACGTGCAGGCCTTAACAACGTTACAGTAGGGAAATTGATAAAAACATCATTTTTCAGGACATCGCTTTTCAAAAAACAGGTAAAACGGGATGGAGAGCCTGCTCATGCCCTTGGCTTGGACATTATGCGGACTTTCCGTCGTTTCGGTGCTGCATATTGGCAGAAAAGCCTCTTTAAGAGTTGGCGTCGGTGACGTCACGCAGTGACGTCATGGTTCTCGAGGAAAACAGCAGGGGGTCGCGTTTTAAGTTCGTAGCTTTTAACTGAAACGAAGAATATGTCAAATTTTGGTATAGACTGGTAGACCACGGGTCGCACATTCCGAATCAAACGCGTCCGACATCAAATTCTTCACTACTTCGCCGTAAAGGCCCCTTAAGCAGCACAATGCTCCCTAAATGTGTAAAAGAATGCATTCTGACACAGTCCAAAGCGCAACCTGGAGCATATCATCAGAGCTAGAAGCGGGCAGTTTAAATAAGTGCGTCCGAGATGTGTAGCGCGCCTAGTAGGCTGTCACTTCACACCATCAAAAGAAGAAAAGATCGCGACGTTAAGGAGCGATGAACCAAAAGTCAGAAAACCAAGTTTCGCCTTAAGAAGGCTTAAAGCACTTAGATTTTAGCTTAATTCACCCATTTAAGTCATCATAAAGGCGGGGCATCGCGAAAATCATACCGAAGGTCAAGTTGAGACATGGGCATCCATCAAATGACGTAGTCAGTGAATTCCTTTTAAAAACGGTTTGGCGGCCAGAAATGATTAAAGATGGCCGTATTTGAGGTTTGGGGGGGGGGGGGGGGCACAGTGGGGGAGGGGGGCGCCAAGCACCTGTCCATGGATATATCGAATTTAAAAGAGAAAAAAGGGCAAACTTGGGGGTTTTTTCAAACAAACTTACAGATTTTGATAAAAGCTTTCGAATGCGTCGAAATAACGTCATCTATGACGTCATCGACGTAGCCGCTGCCGTCCTTTTAAGGTCTCGGACCGGAGTTTTTTTGCGATTTCGTATGTAGGCCGACACCCTCAGGTCGACGGGCTACAATTCCGCCGAGAAAAGTAGGACGGAAAATGTAATGACATGGTCGAAAAGCGGTTTTCTGCTGTTTTCCGATGTATTTATCGGTATTGTCCGTTGTCCCTTTATTTTGGGTAGAAACCATAGTAAAATGTAAATTTGGCATCCGAAAATTATCATTTTTTTACACTTTTTTGATCGAACCTGCTCGGAAAAAACGAGTTTTCCTGGGGTCACGGCATATATGCTGAGAAAGCTTAGTAAATGGTGTCTCTGAAAAATGAAAAAAATAAAAAAGTCATGTGATAACTTTTTCGCAATCTCCGATGACGCAAATTCGGTGAAAATGCATTAAAAACGATGCTATTTGGGTCATCAGGCGAGAAAACCGCATCACCGTTCCCGCGGACTAATACGAAAAAGGCTTCGATAGCGAACCAACTGCACCGCGCCCAAAAATACTACAACTCACGGGCTTTTCAGAAGATTCAAAATATTCATACACAGCTAAAACCATCACCAAGCAATCTCGGGCAGAAATCAGGGTGACGACCACGCACTTCCGGCAGATTACCGGGTCATGACCCAACCCCCGGTCACAATTGAACTCCGACCCGGAACCTTAAGAAACATATTTTGTCTTAAAATTTGTTCAAAATTTTCAGAAAAGTTATATCCACCATATATCCAAATTTGGCGTATCTGCGACTATTACTTTTCCCGCAGCAGGGGTTTAAAGTCATGTGAAAAACACTGTGTTTTGAGGCTATTTTGCCAACGTGCAGGCCTTAACAACGTTACAGTAGGGAAATTGATAAAAACATCATTTTTCAGGACATCGCTTTTCAAAAAACAGGTAAAACGGGATGGAGAGCCTGCTCATGCCCTTGGCTTGGACATTATGCGGACTTTCCGTCGTTTCGGTGCTGCATATTGGCAGAAAAGCCTCTTTAAGAGTTGGCGTCGGTGACGTCACGCAGTGACGTCATGGTTCTCGAGGAAAACAGCAGGGGGTCGCGTTTTAAGTTCGTAGCTTTTAACTGAAACGAAGAATATGTCAAATTTTGGTATAGACTGGTAGACCACGGGTCGCACATTCCGAATCAAACGCGTCCGACATCAAATTCTTCACTACTTCGCCGTAAAGGCCCCTTAAGCAGCACAATGCTCCCTAAATGTGTAAAAGAATGCATTCTGACACAGTCCAAAGCGCAACCTGGAGCATATCATCAGAGCTAGAAGCGGGCAGTTTAAATAAGTGCGTCCGAGATGTGTAGCGCGCCTAGTAGGCTGTCACTTCACACCATCAAAAGAAGAAAAGATCGCGACGTTAAGGAGCGATGAACCAAAAGTCAGAAAACCAAGTTTCGCCTTAAGAAGGCTTAAAGCACTTAGATTTTAGCTTAATTCACCCATTTAAGTCATCATAAAGGCGGGGCATCGCGAAAATCATACCGAAGGTCAAGTTGAGACATGGGCATCCATCAAATGACGTAGTCAGTGAATTCCTTTTAAAAACGGTTTGGCGGCCAGAAATGATTAAAGATGGCCGTATTTGAGGTTTGGGGGGGGGGGGGCACAGTGGGGGAGGGGGGCGCCAAGCACCTGTCCATGGATATATCGAATTTAAAAGAGAAAAAAGGGCAAACTTGGGGGTTTTTTCAAACAAACTTACAGATTTTGATAAAAGCTTTCGAATGCGTCGAAATAACGTCATCTATGACGTCATCGACGTAGCCGCTGCCGTCCTTTTAAGAAACATATTTTGTCTTAAAATTTGTTCAAAATTTTCAGAAAAGTTATATCCACCATATATCCAAATTTGGCGTATCTGCGACTATTACTTTTCCCGCAGCAGGGGTTTAAAGTCATGTGAAAAACACTGTGTTTTGAGGCTATTTTGCCAACGTGCAGGCCTTAACAACGTTACAGTAGGGAAATTGATAAAAACATCATTTTTCAGGACATCGCTTTTCAAAAAACAGGTAAAACGGGATGGAGAGCCTGCTCATGCCCTTGGCTTGGACATTATGCGGACTTTCCGTCGTTTCGGTGCTGCATATTGGCAGAAAAGCCTCTTTAAGAGTTGGCGTCGGTGACGTCACGCAGTGACGTCATGGTTCTCGAGGAAAACAGCAGGGGGTCGCGTTTTAAGTTCGTAGCTTTTAACTGAAACGAAGAATATGTCAAATTTTGGTATAGACTGGTAGACCACGGGTCGCACATTCCGAATCAAACGCGTCCGACATCAAATTCTTCACTACTTCGCCGTAAAGGCCCCTTAAGCAGCACAATGCTCCCTAAATGTGTAAAAGAATGCATTCTGACACAGTCCAAAGCGCAACCTGGAGCATATCATCAGAGCTAGAAGCGGGCAGTTTAAATAAGTGCGTCCGAGATGTGTAGCGCGCCTAGTAGGCTGTCACTTCACACCATCAAAAGAAGAAAAGATCGCGACGTTAAGGAGCGATGAACCAAAAGTCAGAAAACCAAGTTTCGCCTTAAGAAGGCTTAAAGCACTTAGATTTTAGCTTAATTCACCCATTTAAGTCATCATAAAGGCGGGGCATCGCGAAAATCATACCGAAGGTCAAGTTGAGACATGGGCATCCATCAAATGACGTAGTCAGTGAATTCCTTTTAAAAACGGTTTGGCGGCCAGAAATGATTAAAGATGGCCGTATTTGAGGTTTGGGGGGGGGGGGGGCACAGTGGGGGAGGGGGGCGCCAAGCACCTGTCCATGGATATATCGAATTTAAAAGAGAAAAAAGGGCAAACTTGGGGGTTTTTTCAAACAAACTTACAGATTTTGATAAAAGCTTTCGAATGCGTCGAAATAACGTCATCTATGACGTCATCGACGTAGCCGCTGCCGTCCTTTTAAGGTCTCGGACCGGAGTTTTTTTGCGATTTCGTATGTAGGCCGACACCCTCAGGTCGACGGGCTACAATTCCGCCGAGAAAAGTAGGACGGAAAATGTAATGACATGGTCGAAAAGCGGTTTTCTGCTGTTTTCCGATGTATTTATCGGTATTGTCCGTTGTCCCTTTATTTTGGGTAGAAACCATAGTAAAATGTAAATTTGGCATCCGAAAATTATCATTTTTTTACACTTTTTTGATCGAACCTGCTCGGAAAAAACGAGTTTTCCTGGGGTCACGGCATATATGCTGAGAAAGCTTAGTAAATGGTGTCTCTGAAAAATGAAAAAAATAAAAAAGTCATGTGATAACTTTTTCGCAATCTCCGATGACGCAAATTCGGTGAAAATGCATTAAAAACGATGCTATTTGGGTCATCAGGCGAGAAAACCGCATCACCGTTCCCGCGGACTAATACGAAAAAGGCTTCGATAGCGAACCAACTGCACCGCGCCCAAAAATACTACAACTCACGGGCTTTTCAGAAGATTCAAAATATTCATACACAGCTAAAACCATCACCAAGCAATCTCGGGCAGAAATCAGGGTGACGACCACGCACTTCCGGCAGATTACCGGGTCATGACCCAACCCCCGGTCACAATTGAACTCCGACCCGGAACCTTAAGAAACATATTTTGTCTTAAAATTTGTTCAAAATTTTCAGAAAAGTTATATCCACCATATATCCAAATTTGGCGTATCTGCGACTATTACTTTTCCCGCAGCAGGGGTTTAAAGTCATGTGAAAAACACTGTGTTTTGAGGCTATTTTGCCAACGTGCAGGCCTTAACAACGTTACAGTAGGGAAATTGATAAAAACATCATTTTTCAGGACATCGCTTTTCAAAAAACAGGTAAAACGGGATGGAGAGCCTGCTCATGCCCTTGGCTTGGACATTATGCGGACTTTCCGTCGTTTCGGTGCTGCATATTGGCAGAAAAGCCTCTTTAAGAGTTGGCGTCGGTGACGTCACGCAGTGACGTCATGGTTCTCGAGGAAAACAGCAGGGGGTCGCGTTTTAAGTTCGTAGCTTTTAACTGAAACGAAGAATATGTCAAATTTTGGTATAGACTGGTAGACCACGGGTCGCACATTCCGAATCAAACGCGTCCGACATCAAATTCTTCACTACTTCGCCGTAAAGGCCCCTTAAGCAGCACAATGCTCCCTAAATGTGTAAAAGAATGCATTCTGACACAGTCCAAAGCGCAACCTGGAGCATATCATCAGAGCTAGAAGCGGGCAGTTTAAATAAGTGCGTCCGAGATGTGTAGCGCGCCTAGTAGGCTGTCACTTCACACCATCAAAAGAAGAAAAGATCGCGACGTTAAGGAGCGATGAACCAAAAGTCAGAAAACCAAGTTTCGCCTTAAGAAGGCTTAAAGCACTTAGATTTTAGCTTAATTCACCCATTTAAGTCATCATAAAGGCGGGGCATCGCGAAAATCATACCGAAGGTCAAGTTGAGACATGGGCATCCATCAAATGACGTAGTCAGTGAATTCCTTTTAAAAACGGTTTGGCGGCCAGAAATGATTAAAGATGGCCGTATTTGAGGTTTGGGGGGGGGGGGGGGGCACAGTGGGGGAGGGGGGCGCCAAGCACCTGTCCATGGATATATCGAATTTAAAAGAGAAAAAAGGGCAAACTTGGGGGTTTTTTCAAACAAACTTACAGATTTTGATAAAAGCTTTCGAATGCGTCGAAATAACGTCATCTATGACGTCATCGACGTAGCCGCTGCCGTCCTTTTAAGAAACATATTTTGTCTTAAAATTTGTTCAAAATTTTCAGAAAAGTTATATCCACCATATATCCAAATTTGGCGTATCTGCGACTATTACTTTTCCCGCAGCAGGGGTTTAAAGTCATGTGAAAAACACTGTGTTTTGAGGCTATTTTGCCAACGTGCAGGCCTTAACAACGTTACAGTAGGGAAATTGATAAAAACATCATTTTTCAGGACATCGCTTTTCAAAAAACAGGTAAAACGGGATGGAGAGCCTGCTCATGCCCTTGGCTTGGACATTATGCGGACTTTCCGTCGTTTCGGTGCTGCATATTGGCAGAAAAGCCTCTTTAAGAGTTGGCGTCGGTGACGTCACGCAGTGACGTCATGGTTCTCGAGGAAAACAGCAGGGGGTCGCGTTTTAAGTTCGTAGCTTTTAACTGAAACGAAGAATATGTCAAATTTTGGTATAGACTGGTAGACCACGGGTCGCACATTCCGAATCAAACGCGTCCGACATCAAATTCTTCACTACTTCGCCGTAAAGGCCCCTTAAGCAGCACAATGCTCCCTAAATGTGTAAAAGAATGCATTCTGACACAGTCCAAAGCGCAACCTGGAGCATATCATCAGAGCTAGAAGCGGGCAGTTTAAATAAGTGCGTCCGAGATGTGTAGCGCGCCTAGTAGGCTGTCACTTCACACCATCAAAAGAAGAAAAGATCGCGACGTTAAGGAGCGATGAACCAAAAGTCAGAAAACCAAGTTTCGCCTTAAGAAGGCTTAAAGCACTTAGATTTTAGCTTAATTCACCCATTTAAGTCATCATAAAGGCGGGGCATCGCGAAAATCATACCGAAGGTCAAGTTGAGACATGGGCATCCATCAAATGACGTAGTCAGTGAATTCCTTTTAAAAACGGTTTGGCGGCCAGAAATGATTAAAGATGGCCGTATTTGAGGTTTGGGGGGGGGGGGCACAGTGGGGGAGGGGGGCGCCAAGCACCTGTCCATGGATATATCGAATTTAAAAGAGAAAAAAGGGCAAACTTGGGGGTTTTTTCAAACAAACTTACAGATTTTGATAAAAGCTTTCGAATGCGTCGAAATAACGTCATCTATGACGTCATCGACGTAGCCGCTGCCGTCCTTTTAAGGTCTCGGACCGGAGTTTTTTTGCGATTTCGTATGTAGGCCGACACCCTCAGGTCGACGGGCTACAATTCCGCCGAGAAAAGTAGGACGGAAAATGTAATGACATGGTCGAAAAGCGGTTTTCTGCTGTTTTCCGATGTATTTATCGGTATTGTCCGTTGTCCCTTTATTTTGGGTAGAAACCATAGTAAAATGTAAATTTGGCATCCGAAAATTATCATTTTTTTACACTTTTTTGATCGAACCTGCTCGGAAAAAACGAGTTTTCCTGGGGTCACGGCATATATGCTGAGAAAGCTTAGTAAATGGTGTCTCTGAAAAATGAAAAAAAATAAAAAAGTCATGTGATAACTTTTTCGCAATCTCCGATGACGCAAATTCGGTGAAAATGCATTAAAAACGATGCTATTTGGGTCATCAGGCGAGAAAACCGCATCACCGTTCCCGCGGACTAATACGAAAAAGGCTTCGATAGCGAACCAACTGCACCGCGCCCAAAAATACTACAACTCACGGGCTTTTCAGAAGATTCAAAATATTCATACACAGCTAAAACCATCACCAAGCAATCTCGGGCAGAAATCAGGGTGACGACCACGCACTTCCGGCAGATTACCGGGTCATGACCCAACCCCCGGTCACAATTGAACTCCGACCCGGAACCTTAAGAAACATATTTTGTCTTAAAATTTGTTCAAAATTTTCAGAAAAGTTATATCCACCATATATCCAAATTTGGCGTATCTGCGACTATTACTTTTCCCGCAGCAGGGGTTTAAAGTCATGTGAAAAACACTGTGTTTTGAGGCTATTTTGCCAACGTGCAGGCCTTAACAACGTTACAGTAGGGAAATTGATAAAAACATCATTTTTCAGGACATCGCTTTTCAAAAAACAGGTAAAACGGGATGGAGAGCCTGCTCATGCCCTTGGCTTGGACATTATGCGGACTTTCCGTCGTTTCGGTGCTGCATATTGGCAGAAAAGCCTCTTTAAGAGTTGGCGTCGGTGACGTCACGCAGTGACGTCATGGTTCTCGAGGAAAACAGCAGGGGGTCGCGTTTTAAGTTCGTAGCTTTTAACTGAAACGAAGAATATGTCAAATTTTGGTATAGACTGGTAGACCACGGGTCGCACATTCCGAATCAAACGCGTCCGACATCAAATTCTTCACTACTTCGCCGTAAAGGCCCCTTAAGCAGCACAATGCTCCCTAAATGTGTAAAAGAATGCATTCTGACACAGTCCAAAGCGCAACCTGGAGCATATCATCAGAGCTAGAAGCGGGCAGTTTAAATAAGTGCGTCCGAGATGTGTAGCGCGCCTAGTAGGCTGTCACTTCACACCATCAAAAGAAGAAAAGATCGCGACGTTAAGGAGCGATGAACCAAAAGTCAGAAAACCAAGTTTCGCCTTAAGAAGGCTTAAAGCACTTAGATTTTAGCTTAATTCACCCATTTAAGTCATCATAAAGGCGGGGCATCGCGAAAATCATACCGAAGGTCAAGTTGAGACATGGGCATCCATCAAATGACGTAGTCAGTGAATTCCTTTTAAAAACGGTTTGGCGGCCAGAAATGATTAAAGATGGCCGTATTTGAGGTTTGGGGGGGGGGGGGCACAGTGGGGGAGGGGGGCGCCAAGCACCTGTCCATGGATATATCGAATTTAAAAGAGAAAAAAGGGCAAACTTGGGGGTTTTTTCAAACAAACTTACAGATTTTGATAAAAGCTTTCGAATGCGTCGAAATAACGTCATCTATGACGTCATCGACGTAGCCGCTGCCGTCCTTTTAAGGTCTCGGACCGGAGTTTTTTTGCGATTTCGTATGTAGGCCGACACCCTCAGGTCGACGGGCTACAATTCCGCCGAGAAAAGTAGGACGGAAAATGTAATGACATGGTCGAAAAGCGGTTTTCTGCTGTTTTCCGATGTATTTATCGGTATTGTCCGTTGTCCCTTTATTTTGGGTAGAAACCATAGTAAAATGTAAATTTGGCATCCGAAAATTATCATTTTTTTACACTTTTTTGATCGAACCTGCTCGGAAAAAACGAGTTTTCCTGGGGTCACGGCATATATGCTGAGAAAGCTTAGTAAATGGTGTCTCTGAAAAATGAAAAAAATAAAAAAGTCATGTGATAACTTTTTCGCAATCTCCGATGACGCAAATTCGGTGAAAATGCATTAAAAACGATGCTATTTGGGTCATCAGGCGAGAAAACCGCATCACCGTTCCCGCGGACTAATACGAAAAAGGCTTCGATAGCGAACCAACTGCACCGCGCCCAAAAATACTACAACTCACGGGCTTTTCAGAAGATTCAAAATATTCATACACAGCTAAAACCATCACCAAGCAATCTCGGGCAGAAATCAGGGTGACGACCACGCACTTCCGGCAGATTACCGGGTCATGACCCAACCCCCGGTCACAATTGAACTCCGACCCGGAACCTTAAGAAACATATTTTGTCTTAAAATTTGTTCAAAATTTTCAGAAAAGTTATATCCACCATATATCCAAATTTGGCGTATCTGCGACTATTACTTTTCCCGCAGCAGGGGTTTAAAGTCATGTGAAAAACACTGTGTTTTGAGGCTATTTTGCCAACGTGCAGGCCTTAACAACGTTACAGTAGGGAAATTGATAAAAACATCATTTTTCAGGACATCGCTTTTCAAAAAACAGGTAAAACGGGATGGAGAGCCTGCTCATGCCCTTGGCTTGGACATTATGCGGACTTTCCGTCGTTTCGGTGCTGCATATTGGCAGAAAAGCCTCTTTAAGAGTTGGCGTCGGTGACGTCACGCAGTGACGTCATGGTTCTCGAGGAAAACAGCAGGGGGTCGCGTTTTAAGTTCGTAGCTTTTAACTGAAACGAAGAATATGTCAAATTTTGGTATAGACTGGTAGACCACGGGTCGCACATTCCGAATCAAACGCGTCCGACATCAAATTCTTCACTACTTCGCCGTAAAGGCCCCTTAAGCAGCACAATGCTCCCTAAATGTGTAAAAGAATGCATTCTGACACAGTCCAAAGCGCAACCTGGAGCATATCATCAGAGCTAGAAGCGGGCAGTTTAAATAAGTGCGTCCGAGATGTGTAGCGCGCCTAGTAGGCTGTCACTTCACACCATCAAAAGAAGAAAAGATCGCGACGTTAAGGAGCGATGAACCAAAAGTCAGAAAACCAAGTTTCGCCTTAAGAAGGCTTAAAGCACTTAGATTTTAGCTTAATTCACCCATTTAAGTCATCATAAAGGCGGGGCATCGCGAAAATCATACCGAAGGTCAAGTTGAGACATGGGCATCCATCAAATGACGTAGTCAGTGAATTCCTTTTAAAAACGGTTTGGCGGCCAGAAATGATTAAAGATGGCCGTATTTGAGGTTTGGGGGGGGGGGGGGGCACAGTGGGGGAGGGGGGCGCCAAGCACCTGTCCATGGATATATCGAATTTAAAAGAGAAAAAAGGGCAAACTTGGGGGTTTTTTCAAACAAACTTACAGATTTTGATAAAAGCTTTCGAATGCGTCGAAATAACGTCATCTATGACGTCATCGACGTAGCCGCTGCCGTCCTTTTAAGGTCTCGGACCGGAGTTTTTTTGCGATTTCGTATGTAGGCCGACACCCTCAGGTCGACGGGCTACAATTCCGCCGAGAAAAGTAGGACGGAAAATGTAATGACATGGTCGAAAAGCGGTTTTCTGCTGTTTTCCGATGTATTTATCGGTATTGTCCGTTGTCCCTTTATTTTGGGTAGAAACCATAGTAAAATGTAAATTTGGCATCCGAAAATTATCATTTTTTTACACTTTTTTGATCGAACCTGCTCGGAAAAAACGAGTTTTCCTGGGGTCACGGCATATATGCTGAGAAAGCTTAGTAAATGGTGTCTCTGAAAAATGAAAAAAAATAAAAAAGTCATGTGATAACTTTTTCGCAATCTCCGATGACGCAAATTCGGTGAAAATGCATTAAAAACGATGCTATTTGGGTCATCAGGCGAGAAAACCGCATCACCGTTCCCGCGGACTAATACGAAAAAGGCTTCGATAGCGAACCAACTGCACCGCGCCCAAAAATACTACAACTCACGGGCTTTTCAGAAGATTCAAAATATTCATACACAGCTAAAACCATCACCAAGCAATCTCGGGCAGAAATCAGGGTGACGACCACGCACTTCCGGCAGATTACCGGGTCATGACCCAACCCCCGGTCACAATTGAACTCCGACCCGGAACCTTAAGAAACATATTTTGTCTTAAAATTTGTTCAAAATTTTCAGAAAAGTTATATCCACCATATATCCAAATTTGGCGTATCTGCGACTATTACTTTTCCCGCAGCAGGGGTTTAAAGTCATGTGAAAAACACTGTGTTTTGAGGCTATTTTGCCAACGTGCAGGCCTTAACAACGTTACAGTAGGGAAATTGATAAAAACATCATTTTTCAGGACATCGCTTTTCAAAAAACAGGTAAAACGGGATGGAGAGCCTGCTCATGCCCTTGGCTTGGACATTATGCGGACTTTCCGTCGTTTCGGTGCTGCATATTGGCAGAAAAGCCTCTTTAAGAGTTGGCGTCGGTGACGTCACGCAGTGACGTCATGGTTCTCGAGGAAAACAGCAGGGGGTCGCGTTTTAAGTTCGTAGCTTTTAACTGAAACGAAGAATATGTCAAATTTTGGTATAGACTGGTAGACCACGGGTCGCACATTCCGAATCAAACGCGTCCGACATCAAATTCTTCACTACTTCGCCGTAAAGGCCCCTTAAGCAGCACAATGCTCCCTAAATGTGTAAAAGAATGCATTCTGACACAGTCCAAAGCGCAACCTGGAGCATATCATCAGAGCTAGAAGCGGGCAGTTTAAATAAGTGCGTCCGAGATGTGTAGCGCGCCTAGTAGGCTGTCACTTCACACCATCAAAAGAAGAAAAGATCGCGACGTTAAGGAGCGATGAACCAAAAGTCAGAAAACCAAGTTTCGCCTTAAGAAGGCTTAAAGCACTTAGATTTTAGCTTAATTCACCCATTTAAGTCATCATAAAGGCGGGGCATCGCGAAAATCATACCGAAGGTCAAGTTGAGACATGGGCATCCATCAAATGACGTAGTCAGTGAATTCCTTTTAAAAACGGTTTGGCGGCCAGAAATGATTAAAGATGGCCGTATTTGAGGTTTGGGGGGGGGGGGGCACAGTGGGGGAGGGGGGCGCCAAGCACCTGTCCATGGATATATCGAATTTAAAAGAGAAAAAAGGGCAAACTTGGGGGTTTTTTCAAACAAACTTACAGATTTTGATAAAAGCTTTCGAATGCGTCGAAATAACGTCATCTATGACGTCATCGACGTAGCCGCTGCCGTCCTTTTAAGGTCTCGGACCGGAGTTTTTTTGCGATTTCGTATGTAGGCCGACACCCTCAGGTCGACGGGCTACAATTCCGCCGAGAAAAGTAGGACGGAAAATGTAATGACATGGTCGAAAAGCGGTTTTCTGCTGTTTTCCGATGTATTTATCGGTATTGTCCGTTGTCCCTTTATTTTGGGTAGAAACCATAGTAAAATGTAAATTTGGCATCCGAAAATTATCATTTTTTTACACTTTTTTGATCGAACCTGCTCGGAAAAAACGAGTTTTCCTGGGGTCACGGCATATATGCTGAGAAAGCTTAGTAAATGGTGTCTCTGAAAAATGAAAAAAATAAAAAAGTCATGTGATAACTTTTTCGCAATCTCCGATGACGCAAATTCGGTGAAAATGCATTAAAAACGATGCTATTTGGGTCATCAGGCGAGAAAACCGCATCACCGTTCCCGCGGACTAATACGAAAAAGGCTTCGATAGCGAACCAACTGCACCGCGCCCAAAAATACTACAACTCACGGGCTTTTCAGAAGATTCAAAATATTCATACACAGCTAAAACCATCACCAAGCAATCTCGGGCAGAAATCAGGGTGACGACCACGCACTTCCGGCAGATTACCGGGTCATGACCCAACCCCCGGTCACAATTGAACTCCGACCCGGAACCTTAAGAAACATATTTTGTCTTAAAATTTGTTCAAAATTTTCAGAAAAGTTATATCCACCATATATCCAAATTTGGCGTATCTGCGACTATTACTTTTCCCGCAGCAGGGGTTTAAAGTCATGTGAAAAACACTGTGTTTTGAGGCTATTTTGCCAACGTGCAGGCCTTAACAACGTTACAGTAGGGAAATTGATAAAAACATCATTTTTCAGGACATCGCTTTTCAAAAAACAGGTAAAACGGGATGGAGAGCCTGCTCATGCCCTTGGCTTGGACATTATGCGGACTTTCCGTCGTTTCGGTGCTGCATATTGGCAGAAAAGCCTCTTTAAGAGTTGGCGTCGGTGACGTCACGCAGTGACGTCATGGTTCTCGAGGAAAACAGCAGGGGGTCGCGTTTTAAGTTCGTAGCTTTTAACTGAAACGAAGAATATGTCAAATTTTGGTATAGACTGGTAGACCACGGGTCGCACATTCCGAATCAAACGCGTCCGACATCAAATTCTTCACTACTTCGCCGTAAAGGCCCCTTAAGCAGCACAATGCTCCCTAAATGTGTAAAAGAATGCATTCTGACACAGTCCAAAGCGCAACCTGGAGCATATCATCAGAGCTAGAAGCGGGCAGTTTAAATAAGTGCGTCCGAGATGTGTAGCGCGCCTAGTAGGCTGTCACTTCACACCATCAAAAGAAGAAAAGATCGCGACGTTAAGGAGCGATGAACCAAAAGTCAGAAAACCAAGTTTCGCCTTAAGAAGGCTTAAAGCACTTAGATTTTAGCTTAATTCACCCATTTAAGTCATCATAAAGGCGGGGCATCGCGAAAATCATACCGAAGGTCAAGTTGAGACATGGGCATCCATCAAATGACGTAGTCAGTGAATTCCTTTTAAAAACGGTTTGGCGGCCAGAAATGATTAAAGATGGCCGTATTTGAGGTTTGGGGGGGGGGGGGGGCACAGTGGGGGAGGGGGGCGCCAAGCACCTGTCCATGGATATATCGAATTTAAAAGAGAAAAAAGGGCAAACTTGGGGGTTTTTTCAAACAAACTTACAGATTTTGATAAAAGCTTTCGAATGCGTCGAAATAACGTCATCTATGACGTCATCGACGTAGCCGCTGCCGTCCTTTTAAGAAACATATTTTGTCTTAAAATTTGTTCAAAATTTTCAGAAAAGTTATATCCACCATATATCCAAATTTGGCGTATCTGCGACTATTACTTTTCCCGCAGCAGGGGTTTAAAGTCATGTGAAAAACACTGTGTTTTGAGGCTATTTTGCCAACGTGCAGGCCTTAACAACGTTACAGTAGGGAAATTGATAAAAACATCATTTTTCAGGACATCGCTTTTCAAAAAACAGGTAAAACGGGATGGAGAGCCTGCTCATGCCCTTGGCTTGGACATTATGCGGACTTTCCGTCGTTTCGGTGCTGCATATTGGCAGAAAAGCCTCTTTAAGAGTTGGCGTCGGTGACGTCACGCAGTGACGTCATGGTTCTCGAGGAAAACAGCAGGGGGTCGCGTTTTAAGTTCGTAGCTTTTAACTGAAACGAAGAATATGTCAAATTTTGGTATAGACTGGTAGACCACGGGTCGCACATTCCGAATCAAACGCGTCCGACATCAAATTCTTCACTACTTCGCCGTAAAGGCCCCTTAAGCAGCACAATGCTCCCTAAATGTGTAAAAGAATGCATTCTGACACAGTCCAAAGCGCAACCTGGAGCATATCATCAGAGCTAGAAGCGGGCAGTTTAAATAAGTGCGTCCGAGATGTGTAGCGCGCCTAGTAGGCTGTCACTTCACACCATCAAAAGAAGAAAAGATCGCGACGTTAAGGAGCGATGAACCAAAAGTCAGAAAACCAAGTTTCGCCTTAAGAAGGCTTAAAGCACTTAGATTTTAGCTTAATTCACCCATTTAAGTCATCATAAAGGCGGGGCATCGCGAAAATCATACCGAAGGTCAAGTTGAGACATGGGCATCCATCAAATGACGTAGTCAGTGAATTCCTTTTAAAAACGGTTTGGCGGCCAGAAATGATTAAAGATGGCCGTATTTGAGGTTTGGGGGGGGGGGGGGGCACAGTGGGGGAGGGGGGCGCCAAGCACCTGTCCATGGATATATCGAATTTAAAAGAGAAAAAAGGGCAAACTTGGGGGTTTTTTCAAACAAACTTACAGATTTTGATAAAAGCTTTCGAATGCGTCGAAATAACGTCATCTATGACGTCATCGACGTAGCCGCTGCCGTCCTTTTAAGAAACATATTTTGTCTTAAAATTTGTTCAAAATTTTCAGAAAAGTTATATCCACCATATATCCAAATTTGGCGTATCTGCGACTATTACTTTTCCCGCAGCAGGGGTTTAAAGTCATGTGAAAAACACTGTGTTTTGAGGCTATTTTGCCAACGTGCAGGCCTTAACAACGTTACAGTAGGGAAATTGATAAAAACATCATTTTTCAGGACATCGCTTTTCAAAAAACAGGTAAAACGGGATGGAGAGCCTGCTCATGCCCTTGGCTTGGACATTATGCGGACTTTCCGTCGTTTCGGTGCTGCATATTGGCAGAAAAGCCTCTTTAAGAGTTGGCGTCGGTGACGTCACGCAGTGACGTCATGGTTCTCGAGGAAAACAGCAGGGGGTCGCGTTTTAAGTTCGTAGCTTTTAACTGAAACGAAGAATATGTCAAATTTTGGTATAGACTGGTAGACCACGGGTCGCACATTCCGAATCAAACGCGTCCGACATCAAATTCTTCACTACTTCGCCGTAAAGGCCCCTTAAGCAGCACAATGCTCCCTAAATGTGTAAAAGAATGCATTCTGACACAGTCCAAAGCGCAACCTGGAGCATATCATCAGAGCTAGAAGCGGGCAGTTTAAATAAGTGCGTCCGAGATGTGTAGCGCGCCTAGTAGGCTGTCACTTCACACCATCAAAAGAAGAAAAGATCGCGACGTTAAGGAGCGATGAACCAAAAGTCAGAAAACCAAGTTTCGCCTTAAGAAGGCTTAAAGCACTTAGATTTTAGCTTAATTCACCCATTTAAGTCATCATAAAGGCGGGGCATCGCGAAAATCATACCGAAGGTCAAGTTGAGACATGGGCATCCATCAAATGACGTAGTCAGTGAATTCCTTTTAAAAACGGTTTGGCGGCCAGAAATGATTAAAGATGGCCGTATTTGAGGTTTGGGGGGGGGGGGGGGCACAGTGGGGGAGGGGGGCGCCAAGCACCTGTCCATGGATATATCGAATTTAAAAGAGAAAAAAGGGCAAACTTGGGGGTTTTTTCAAACAAACTTACAGATTTTGATAAAAGCTTTCGAATGCGTCGAAATAACGTCATCTATGACGTCATCGACGTAGCCGCTGCCGTCCTTTTAAGAAACATATTTTGTCTTAAAATTTGTTCAAAATTTTCAGAAAAGTTATATCCACCATATATCCAAATTTGGCGTATCTGCGACTATTACTTTTCCCGCAGCAGGGGTTTAAAGTCATGTGAAAAACACTGTGTTTTGAGGCTATTTTGCCAACGTGCAGGCCTTAACAACGTTACAGTAGGGAAATTGATAAAAACATCATTTTTCAGGACATCGCTTTTCAAAAAACAGGTAAAACGGGATGGAGAGCCTGCTCATGCCCTTGGCTTGGACATTATGCGGACTTTCCGTCGTTTCGGTGCTGCATATTGGCAGAAAAGCCTCTTTAAGAGTTGGCGTCGGTGACGTCACGCAGTGACGTCATGGTTCTCGAGGAAAACAGCAGGGGGTCGCGTTTTAAGTTCGTAGCTTTTAACTGAAACGAAGAATATGTCAAATTTTGGTATAGACTGGTAGACCACGGGTCGCACATTCCGAATCAAACGCGTCCGACATCAAATTCTTCACTACTTCGCCGTAAAGGCCCCTTAAGCAGCACAATGCTCCCTAAATGTGTAAAAGAATGCATTCTGACACAGTCCAAAGCGCAACCTGGAGCATATCATCAGAGCTAGAAGCGGGCAGTTTAAATAAGTGCGTCCGAGATGTGTAGCGCGCCTAGTAGGCTGTCACTTCACACCATCAAAAGAAGAAAAGATCGCGACGTTAAGGAGCGATGAACCAAAAGTCAGAAAACCAAGTTTCGCCTTAAGAAGGCTTAAAGCACTTAGATTTTAGCTTAATTCACCCATTTAAGTCATCATAAAGGCGGGGCATCGCGAAAATCATACCGAAGGTCAAGTTGAGACATGGGCATCCATCAAATGACGTAGTCAGTGAATTCCTTTTAAAAACGGTTTGGCGGCCAGAAATGATTAAAGATGGCCGTATTTGAGGTTTGGGGGGGGGGGGGGCACAGTGGGGGAGGGGGGCGCCAAGCACCTGTCCATGGATATATCGAATTTAAAAGAGAAAAAAGGGCAAACTTGGGGGTTTTTTCAAACAAACTTACAGATTTTGATAAAAGCTTTCGAATGCGTCGAAATAACGTCATCTATGACGTCATCGACGTAGCCGCTGCCGTCCTTTTAAGGTCTCGGACCGGAGTTTTTTTGCGATTTCGTATGTAGGCCGACACCCTCAGGTCGACGGGCTACAATTCCGCCGAGAAAAGTAGGACGGAAAATGTAATGACATGGTCGAAAAGCGGTTTTCTGCTGTTTTCCGATGTATTTATCGGTATTGTCCGTTGTCCCTTTATTTTGGGTAGAAACCATAGTAAAATGTAAATTTGGCATCCGAAAATTATCATTTTTTTACACTTTTTTGATCGAACCTGCTCGGAAAAAACGAGTTTTCCTGGGGTCACGGCATATATGCTGAGAAAGCTTAGTAAATGGTGTCTCTGAAAAATGAAAAAAAATAAAAAAGTCATGTGATAACTTTTTCGCAATCTCCGATGACGCAAATTCGGTGAAAATGCATTAAAAACGATGCTATTTGGGTCATCAGGCGAGAAAACCGCATCACCGTTCCCGCGGACTAATACGAAAAAGGCTTCGATAGCGAACCAACTGCACCGCGCCCAAAAATACTACAACTCACGGGCTTTTCAGAAGATTCAAAATATTCATACACAGCTAAAACCATCACCAAGCAATCTCGGGCAGAAATCAGGGTGACGACCACGCACTTCCGGCAGATTACCGGGTCATGACCCAACCCCCGGTCACAATTGAACTCCGACCCGGAACCTTAAGAAACATATTTTGTCTTAAAATTTGTTCAAAATTTTCAGAAAAGTTATATCCACCATATATCCAAATTTGGCGTATCTGCGACTATTACTTTTCCCGCAGCAGGGGTTTAAAGTCATGTGAAAAACACTGTGTTTTGAGGCTATTTTGCCAACGTGCAGGCCTTAACAACGTTACAGTAGGGAAATTGATAAAAACATCATTTTTCAGGACATCGCTTTTCAAAAAACAGGTAAAACGGGATGGAGAGCCTGCTCATGCCCTTGGCTTGGACATTATGCGGACTTTCCGTCGTTTCGGTGCTGCATATTGGCAGAAAAGCCTCTTTAAGAGTTGGCGTCGGTGACGTCACGCAGTGACGTCATGGTTCTCGAGGAAAACAGCAGGGGGTCGCGTTTTAAGTTCGTAGCTTTTAACTGAAACGAAGAATATGTCAAATTTTGGTATAGACTGGTAGACCACGGGTCGCACATTCCGAATCAAACGCGTCCGACATCAAATTCTTCACTACTTCGCCGTAAAGGCCCCTTAAGCAGCACAATGCTCCCTAAATGTGTAAAAGAATGCATTCTGACACAGTCCAAAGCGCAACCTGGAGCATATCATCAGAGCTAGAAGCGGGCAGTTTAAATAAGTGCGTCCGAGATGTGTAGCGCGCCTAGTAGGCTGTCACTTCACACCATCAAAAGAAGAAAAGATCGCGACGTTAAGGAGCGATGAACCAAAAGTCAGAAAACCAAGTTTCGCCTTAAGAAGGCTTAAAGCACTTAGATTTTAGCTTAATTCACCCATTTAAGTCATCATAAAGGCGGGGCATCGCGAAAATCATACCGAAGGTCAAGTTGAGACATGGGCATCCATCAAATGACGTAGTCAGTGAATTCCTTTTAAAAACGGTTTGGCGGCCAGAAATGATTAAAGATGGCCGTATTTGAGGTTTGGGGGGGGGGGGGGCACAGTGGGGGAGGGGGGCGCCAAGCACCTGTCCATGGATATATCGAATTTAAAAGAGAAAAAAGGGCAAACTTGGGGGTTTTTTCAAACAAACTTACAGATTTTGATAAAAGCTTTCGAATGCGTCGAAATAACGTCATCTATGACGTCATCGACGTAGCCGCTGCCGTCCTTTTAAGAAACATATTTTGTCTTAAAATTTGTTCAAAATTTTCAGAAAAGTTATATCCACCATATATCCAAATTTGGCGTATCTGCGACTATTACTTTTCCCGCAGCAGGGGTTTAAAGTCATGTGAAAAACACTGTGTTTTGAGGCTATTTTGCCAACGTGCAGGCCTTAACAACGTTACAGTAGGGAAATTGATAAAAACATCATTTTTCAGGACATCGCTTTTCAAAAAACAGGTAAAACGGGATGGAGAGCCTGCTCATGCCCTTGGCTTGGACATTATGCGGACTTTCCGTCGTTTCGGTGCTGCATATTGGCAGAAAAGCCTCTTTAAGAGTTGGCGTCGGTGACGTCACGCAGTGACGTCATGGTTCTCGAGGAAAACAGCAGGGGGTCGCGTTTTAAGTTCGTAGCTTTTAACTGAAACGAAGAATATGTCAAATTTTGGTATAGACTGGTAGACCACGGGTCGCACATTCCGAATCAAACGCGTCCGACATCAAATTCTTCACTACTTCGCCGTAAAGGCCCCTTAAGCAGCACAATGCTCCCTAAATGTGTAAAAGAATGCATTCTGACACAGTCCAAAGCGCAACCTGGAGCATATCATCAGAGCTAGAAGCGGGCAGTTTAAATAAGTGCGTCCGAGATGTGTAGCGCGCCTAGTAGGCTGTCACTTCACACCATCAAAAGAAGAAAAGATCGCGACGTTAAGGAGCGATGAACCAAAAGTCAGAAAACCAAGTTTCGCCTTAAGAAGGCTTAAAGCACTTAGATTTTAGCTTAATTCACCCATTTAAGTCATCATAAAGGCGGGGCATCGCGAAAATCATACCGAAGGTCAAGTTGAGACATGGGCATCCATCAAATGACGTAGTCAGTGAATTCCTTTTAAAAACGGTTTGGCGGCCAGAAATGATTAAAGATGGCCGTATTTGAGGTTTGGGGGGGGGGGGGGGCACAGTGGGGGAGGGGGGCGCCAAGCACCTGTCCATGGATATATCGAATTTAAAAGAGAAAAAAGGGCAAACTTGGGGGTTTTTTCAAACAAACTTACAGATTTTGATAAAAGCTTTCGAATGCGTCGAAATAACGTCATCTATGACGTCATCGACGTAGCCGCTGCCGTCCTTTTAAGGTCTCGGACCGGAGTTTTTTTGCGATTTCGTATGTAGGCCGACACCCTCAGGTCGACGGGCTACAATTCCGCCGAGAAAAGTAGGACGGAAAATGTAATGACATGGTCGAAAAGCGGTTTTCTGCTGTTTTCCGATGTATTTATCGGTATTGTCCGTTGTCCCTTTATTTTGGGTAGAAACCATAGTAAAATGTAAATTTGGCATCCGAAAATTATCATTTTTTTACACTTTTTTGATCGAACCTGCTCGGAAAAAACGAGTTTTCCTGGGGTCACGGCATATATGCTGAGAAAGCTTAGTAAATGGTGTCTCTGAAAAATGAAAAAAATAAAAAAGTCATGTGATAACTTTTTCGCAATCTCCGATGACGCAAATTCGGTGAAAATGCATTAAAAACGATGCTATTTGGGTCATCAGGCGAGAAAACCGCATCACCGTTCCCGCGGACTAATACGAAAAAGGCTTCGATAGCGAACCAACTGCACCGCGCCCAAAAATACTACAACTCACGGGCTTTTCAGAAGATTCAAAATATTCATACACAGCTAAAACCATCACCAAGCAATCTCGGGCAGAAATCAGGGTGACGACCACGCACTTCCGGCAGATTACCGGGTCATGACCCAACCCCCGGTCACAATTGAACTCCGACCCGGAACCTTAAGAAACATATTTTGTCTTAAAATTTGTTCAAAATTTTCAGAAAAGTTATATCCACCATATATCCAAATTTGGCGTATCTGCGACTATTACTTTTCCCGCAGCAGGGGTTTAAAGTCATGTGAAAAACACTGTGTTTTGAGGCTATTTTGCCAACGTGCAGGCCTTAACAACGTTACAGTAGGGAAATTGATAAAAACATCATTTTTCAGGACATCGCTTTTCAAAAAACAGGTAAAACGGGATGGAGAGCCTGCTCATGCCCTTGGCTTGGACATTATGCGGACTTTCCGTCGTTTCGGTGCTGCATATTGGCAGAAAAGCCTCTTTAAGAGTTGGCGTCGGTGACGTCACGCAGTGACGTCATGGTTCTCGAGGAAAACAGCAGGGGGTCGCGTTTTAAGTTCGTAGCTTTTAACTGAAACGAAGAATATGTCAAATTTTGGTATAGACTGGTAGACCACGGGTCGCACATTCCGAATCAAACGCGTCCGACATCAAATTCTTCACTACTTCGCCGTAAAGGCCCCTTAAGCAGCACAATGCTCCCTAAATGTGTAAAAGAATGCATTCTGACACAGTCCAAAGCGCAACCTGGAGCATATCATCAGAGCTAGAAGCGGGCAGTTTAAATAAGTGCGTCCGAGATGTGTAGCGCGCCTAGTAGGCTGTCACTTCACACCATCAAAAGAAGAAAAGATCGCGACGTTAAGGAGCGATGAACCAAAAGTCAGAAAACCAAGTTTCGCCTTAAGAAGGCTTAAAGCACTTAGATTTTAGCTTAATTCACCCATTTAAGTCATCATAAAGGCGGGGCATCGCGAAAATCATACCGAAGGTCAAGTTGAGACATGGGCATCCATCAAATGACGTAGTCAGTGAATTCCTTTTAAAAACGGTTTGGCGGCCAGAAATGATTAAAGATGGCCGTATTTGAGGTTTGGGGGGGGGGGGGGCACAGTGGGGGAGGGGGGCGCCAAGCACCTGTCCATGGATATATCGAATTTAAAAGAGAAAAAAGGGCAAACTTGGGGGTTTTTTCAAACAAACTTACAGATTTTGATAAAAGCTTTCGAATGCGTCGAAATAACGTCATCTATGACGTCATCGACGTAGCCGCTGCCGTCCTTTTAAGAAACATATTTTGTCTTAAAATTTGTTCAAAATTTTCAGAAAAGTTATATCCACCATATATCCAAATTTGGCGTATCTGCGACTATTACTTTTCCCGCAGCAGGGGTTTAAAGTCATGTGAAAAACACTGTGTTTTGAGGCTATTTTGCCAACGTGCAGGCCTTAACAACGTTACAGTAGGGAAATTGATAAAAACATCATTTTTCAGGACATCGCTTTTCAAAAAACAGGTAAAACGGGATGGAGAGCCTGCTCATGCCCTTGGCTTGGACATTATGCGGACTTTCCGTCGTTTCGGTGCTGCATATTGGCAGAAAAGCCTCTTTAAGAGTTGGCGTCGGTGACGTCACGCAGTGACGTCATGGTTCTCGAGGAAAACAGCAGGGGGTCGCGTTTTAAGTTCGTAGCTTTTAACTGAAACGAAGAATATGTCAAATTTTGGTATAGACTGGTAGACCACGGGTCGCACATTCCGAATCAAACGCGTCCGACATCAAATTCTTCACTACTTCGCCGTAAAGGCCCCTTAAGCAGCACAATGCTCCCTAAATGTGTAAAAGAATGCATTCTGACACAGTCCAAAGCGCAACCTGGAGCATATCATCAGAGCTAGAAGCGGGCAGTTTAAATAAGTGCGTCCGAGATGTGTAGCGCGCCTAGTAGGCTGTCACTTCACACCATCAAAAGAAGAAAAGATCGCGACGTTAAGGAGCGATGAACCAAAAGTCAGAAAACCAAGTTTCGCCTTAAGAAGGCTTAAAGCACTTAGATTTTAGCTTAATTCACCCATTTAAGTCATCATAAAGGCGGGGCATCGCGAAAATCATACCGAAGGTCAAGTTGAGACATGGGCATCCATCAAATGACGTAGTCAGTGAATTCCTTTTAAAAACGGTTTGGCGGCCAGAAATGATTAAAGATGGCCGTATTTGAGGTTTGGGGGGGGGGGGGGGCACAGTGGGGGAGGGGGGCGCCAAGCACCTGTCCATGGATATATCGAATTTAAAAGAGAAAAAAGGGCAAACTTGGGGGTTTTTTCAAACAAACTTACAGATTTTGATAAAAGCTTTCGAATGCGTCGAAATAACGTCATCTATGACGTCATCGACGTAGCCGCTGCCGTCCTTTTAAGGTCTCGGACCGGAGTTTTTTTGCGATTTCGTATGTAGGCCGACACCCTCAGGTCGACGGGCTACAATTCCGCCGAGAAAAGTAGGACGGAAAATGTAATGACATGGTCGAAAAGCGGTTTTCTGCTGTTTTCCGATGTATTTATCGGTATTGTCCGTTGTCCCTTTATTTTGGGTAGAAACCATAGTAAAATGTAAATTTGGCATCCGAAAATTATCATTTTTTTACACTTTTTTGATCGAACCTGCTCGGAAAAAACGAGTTTTCCTGGGGTCACGGCATATATGCTGAGAAAGCTTAGTAAATGGTGTCTCTGAAAAATGAAAAAAATAAAAAAGTCATGTGATAACTTTTTCGCAATCTCCGATGACGCAAATTCGGTGAAAATGCATTAAAAACGATGCTATTTGGGTCATCAGGCGAGAAAACCGCATCACCGTTCCCGCGGACTAATACGAAAAAGGCTTCGATAGCGAACCAACTGCACCGCGCCCAAAAATACTACAACTCACGGGCTTTTCAGAAGATTCAAAATATTCATACACAGCTAAAACCATCACCAAGCAATCTCGGGCAGAAATCAGGGTGACGACCACGCACTTCCGGCAGATTACCGGGTCATGACCCAACCCCCGGTCACAATTGAACTCCGACCCGGAACCTTAAGTCTCCCTGCTGGGTGATTTCTGGCCCGTTCCAAGAAGAAAAAAATATAGGGGGGTTTATGAAGACCCTATATGCATATCTTTAACCTACTTAGTCCTGGAGTCCTAATCACCTTCCCCTCTAAGTTCTAATTGCTAATTATATCAATCATCAAAGTACTGACAACTAAGAATTTCAAATCATGAAATTGCTAAGTCCATTCGTACGTCATAAACCCCCTCTATTTATTTTTTTGAACGGCCAGTGATAGTAAAAAAGTAACCATTGCGGGGGAAGATACTGTAGTACGGATATTTACAAGAATTGTCGTTGCTTCTCTTCACACGTGACAGGTGGCAAGGTAATACATTATTATTTTGCTCATTGATATGATTGCAATACAAGGATAGGATTTTTCCAGAAGTTGCATTGGCCAGAAAACCTAGAAAAAAGTAGACGCATGGATCGGTAGTAGTCGTGCCCCCCAACCCCACAGAGAATCGTCTGGTGCAGGACGCAAAACAACAGCTATAAGATTGATTATGAACAGTGATAGAAACTTTTTGTGCTTAAGAGGACTGTATCAAGTTGTAACGTGGCATTAGGAGAAGAATGAACATGATTTTACCCTAGTTGTTAACGATGAATCACGTTTGGCATGACCCTACTGAGTTGAGGTTGCTGGGTCGTGTTTTGATATTTTCTTAAACCTTGGCGCTGTATGTTATATTATTATGATCCATCTCGTCCTGAAGATACAACGTTACTAATGTAACTCATAGGCTACCGATCTGTCCCTCTGAGGTCACGGGCCTCAGCTGATCGGAACTATCCCTCTATAGGCTCTTAAAGAACTCCAAAAATGGAGAAAAAAAATGCAATGGTGTCCAGGAGTCTCATGTCTTTTGTTTTGTTGACTTCATAATTTTTCACCCCTATTACTGTACATGATAAATCTGTTATGACTAATACGAGTATATGACAACTAGATGTACTCACAATACATCAAAATACTATCAAAATACAGCGTGAAGTAGCTAAATGTAGTTTTGAGGGGTTTTACGTTGGTATGTTTTTGTCTTCCGTATTTCGGAAAAACGCCCCCCCCCCCCCTCCCCCAAGATTGCACCCACATGTAAATACAAGGTGACATTTCATGCCTTGCTGAAACTTACTTGACTCGGGGGAAGTTTTAAGTTGGTTTTCCCTGGAAGAAAATTTCTGTTGAATCCAAGGAGGTTATATAGATGTATGGGACTACCAGCCACCGATAATCACTGATGAAACTGTCCAACAAGCTTCAACATGTCTCAGAGTTTGTGGGATTATTTTCAAGGTTTAAATGACTTCTGAATCATATATGTTTGAAAATGATGCTGTGTAGAAAACACATATACTGTATTGGAGTGCTTCTGTTAATAAAGGTCCTGAATCAGTATTCTCCAAGCAGAGGTTTGGCTCCAGCTGAAATGAGCTTATGCTTGTATCAATTGAGGTTCTTTAAGTTTGAAGCAATGATCTAGACTGTCCGTCTATATCATTACACTTTGTATATACTTTTATACGTGTCACCAGGTGCAGATCTGGTTCAAATTCCATGTGGCCAGTGGGCAGAGTGCAGGCCCGGCCTGGACACGACTGGAAAAGTGTTGCATTTTCCTATGGGAAGGGGACGTAAAGCCAGCAGCCCTGGGTATGAGGGTGCTTTATTATTATAGGGTGCTAAACCTCTTAACCTAAAATAACCCAGCACACTTGTCGAGAAGAGTAGGGCCGACCCGGTGTGCTTTACCAAAAATACACAACCCCGACCAATAGCAAAACCGCATTGCACTACTTGCTAAGAAAAAAGAGCCATGTTTCGTCTAAGTCTGGGGTTCGACCGCTTGACATTAACCTTACTACATGAAATGAAACAAGTTGATAAATGTTACATTATCATTCACACAGATGGCAGGTGTATCAAGACTTCCTCTGGGCGACATTGGAAACACACATGCACAGGTGCAGGTAATCATAACCTCTGCTCTTCTGTATTTATGTTACATAGATTTAGTAATGTATGCATGCAAGATTGACAAAAGATGGACACTCATTTTCATTGCACTGTTGTTAAGCCAACGCTGACTTAAGCTTAATTGAATGGATGACATCCTTGCTCGCATCGGTTTTTGTCAGACCAAAACAAAAGGTTGCGACCATACCGTAAATTATACAAAGAAGCTGCAAAGTGAGCAAATATCACTGCTCTAAAAGTCGAATTTCAAGGAGTATCAGGGCCCTTACACACCTGTCAAATTCACCGTGTAATGGTTGTGTACATGGGTTTCAGGGATCACTGTGTCCGGTCCTAGATTTTTTCTTACACACCTGGACCTGGAAAGTGGATGGGAATTTACGGCACCCTTACACTTGACGTGTAGTGGAAAATGGATTACAAAAGGATGGCAATTATATACGGCCTTTCGTGCATTCTAGGTGACAATTACCTGTACATTACTGACGTAAAATTATGTTCTACTGGTAGAAAGCGGAACAAAATGGCTTGAATTAACGTGATCTAATTTTCATGAGTATATTAAAGGGGCCATCTGCTATAAGCGAGATAGAAGCGTTTCTACCAGCTGCAGATCGTCCGTCCGAACAAAATTAGCGTTCCAATATGTTGAATGTCGTTTATTTTGAAATCCACCTAGGTCGACAAGAAAGGTCTCCAAAAACACTAATATCATGATTAGTGAGGCTGGGTTTTGAACGTGCCGACATTTCCAACGGGGAACCGCGCGGGACGCCGATAGATCCAAACGACGGTCACGATCGTTCTGAGCTGGGCGACATTTATTTTGCCCAGAGACCCCCGCCCGCCAGAGACCCCGCCCGCCCTGCTGAGGCCCTCGCCCGCCCTGCTGAGCCCCCCGCCCGCTCAGAAACCCGCGCCCGCTCAGGAACCCGCCCTGGCCCGAAAGCCACAGCTGATCATGAAATATACAAAAGGCGGTTAACTAGGATATGAGATAATCTCATAACTTTTTTCCCGACACGAAAACCGATGTCCAAATGCCCAATGATAAAACATTCAAAGCAAATTGAGTATTATACGAAAAATCACAGACTCTCTTGTTTAACGAAGTCGATACATAAGCGGCTCTATCTGATGTATATATAACATGCGCTACAGTTCCATCACAGTGGCAGACCTAACCCTACAAGTTGATTTGAAATGTATTGTTGTAGAATAGTCATTTTCTTGGTGTGAATACAAACATTCAGTTTATTGCTTTGGTTGGATGTGTATTGTGTTGTCTGGTGCGTTTTTTCTTAGACAGAAACCACAAGCGCCTGGCGTTCAATGTTCTTCATTAGAAATAGGTGACCCGATTCAGCGTGAAGTTATTCGCTAATTATAAACAAGATGTACTATTAAGCTTTACATTGCAGTTCGAATGCTTATTGAGTTTAACTGTATGTCCAGCGCAGTGTTGATATGCATAATGTTATCTACAAACTGAATGATATGCTTTTTTGTCTGAACAAAGGAAAGCTAATGTTTATAAATGTTTTGATTCTGGAAAAAAGCAACCCATGATGTCAGATAGCCGCGGCGACTCTGGTGGAAAGGCTTATTTTACTTGTAAATCAATATTACATTGTCTTCCTCCGGAACACTATAATGATATACAAGCAAACTACGTCTTACCATTGGAGTCCCCGCTAGATGTCAGCTTATGCTAACAAGTCTTCACTGGGCGTCCATATTTGGCCATGCAAATAATCGAACCCAATATGATGAATACTTGGGCAGTAGAATAAGACAATTATAGAACGTAACATTTAGCCTTGTGTGGCACGTCTACACCCCCAACCCAATTTCAGTGTTTAGCAGAAATAGATTTTCTTTGTTTTGGAATAAGACAGTAACGACGTAACGTCATAACATTTTCCCGACACGAAAAAACAATATGAAAAGCAAAATGTTTGGATTTTGTTTTACAGTCTAGTAGATGGTATACGGGTAGATGAACAACAGGCCATGGTCTATCTGTTTCTGAAATCTACGAGTTGATGCAAGGACATTATATGATGTCCTTAGTTGATGTGAACAAGGACATTATATAGCCTCCTTGATGTGAAGCTGTGCTTTTGTGAAAATGTGCCTGTTGTAAAAACAATTATCAGTTTGATGTGTTATGCGCTGTCTGTTTTTTTCTAAGACAAAGGTCACAAACAATCTTATTTTTCTGTATTCATTTTGTGTATAGACTGAGGTGTTTATTAAAGTCACATAAATCTGGACTACAGTGCGTATCACTTTGATAAGAAGAAAGATTAACGACACACGACACACACGAATTACTATCAACATAGGCACTAGGTCCGTGTCTCCGTGCTAACTTCCTTGGTACAATACACACACACACACACACACACACACACACACACACATGTTCATCTTGCAATGAATGGTGTCCATAGCTTTTTAGTGATATTTTTCTAAAACATGTTATATTTGGACTCGATTTATTCAATTTATGTCGCTAGTTATATAGTCGATAGCTAGTACGATTTACTTACAACGTTACTTTGTACTGCTAACGAACCTATTGCTTTTTCAAGCTGTTGTCGATAAGACACAGCCGCATGTTTTTACACCTTCCCTGGCAGGTATTGTGTAACTGTGAAATACTAGTAATCAGGCCGTTCAAAGCTAAATGTATACAATAGACATACCTGGCGTTTCACAGGTAATTGTGTCTATGTCCATGCAAATTATGTAAAGGAATGTACAACCAATAGCATTGCTTCTGGGACGTGATTTAAAAACCAGGACCAATCAACGCTCCTGTTATAATTTTCAAATATTTCAGTTGGCATTTGAGAAGTCCGTGTGGTTGTGTGCAGATGTGTGCTGTCGCTATCCCTGTGTCTGGATACTAGCGTGGGTTCTATCCAGCGATGCCCGGGATTATTTGGAGCTTGGTTACTATTCTACGACGAGACTGAGACAAGGGGATTGCATTGAATGCAGAACATCGCGGCATGGAGCTACATTTCCGACGTCCTTGTAAAGCGCTACAGCCCGGACTTTTGACTACATATACGGCTTTGCCCCGGACTTTTTGTCGGATGAAGAAATTACAACGGCGTGTCCGTCTGGATTGTGGAACGAACCTCATTCTAATAGGCCTATAGAAGCGGCAAATCATACGGACTAAGCTACCTCGACAGGCTAGGTTTCAGTACGACACTTCTGCGCCACTCACGCCCAGCCGAGAGCACTTGACGACGTCTTCTAGAAGCTAGAACACATAGACGCTGGCATTTCAAAGGACTACCCGAACAATCTCAATCCGAACAACCGAAGAGCCGGTGGTTAACGACATGAATAAAATGAGACATCTTTGTTAACACTGATAATCGATATTTCAGACGGAATAAATGTGGCGTTATCACGATATTGATAAAATACTGAGAAATGTGGAAAGAGGGGAGGGGGGCAAAATCCAGTAAAAGGGGGGAGGGAGGCAGTAGCCTTGAAGCGCTTTCCATGACAAAAGAAATATTGAAGGCGTAACCGGGTGGATGCGGGGGGATAATTAGGTGATAATTGCCGCTAAATTATGCACATCACATCGCCACACGGACCATTACACGGTGAATTTCCTGCTATACCGCACAGCCGCACTCCATAGGCCAGAACCCGGGGAGATAATGAGGTGATAATTGCCGCTAAATTATTCACATTACATCGCCACACGGACCAATACACGTTGAATTTCCTGCAGTGTATGGTCATTTCAAGGGTATGTGTCCGGGGGTGTAAGGCCCTTTAAACGCACCGTACACGGCAGTGGTCCATCTCCGGGAGAATCTAGGGAACGTACAGGACCGGACGCGCAACGTAAACAGGTCCGAAATCCCATGATTCTGACGGAAATGCAGAATTTCCATGAACGTGTAAGGCAATTTCTGACCCTGAAATTCGGCTTTCCGCGCAGTGTATATGCTGTAAATTGCAGAAAAATATCAGAAAAATGGATGTACAATGTACAAAGTCAGAACAAGAAGATGTAGAGCTAAAAGGGACAATGAAGAATTTCAAATAATTTTTTTTGGTATACTTTGTCATGTAAATGTGTGTCGTTTGCTCATCCTTTCTAATCAAGTCTTTCTAGATTTCATAAGGAAGCACCTTTTTTTTGCCCAATTTCTTTTTTCTCAAGCATTAGGTTTGGCGTGCCAAGAAGATGTGATCCATATAATTAAATCAACATGGCCTAACTTTTGAAAAAAAAATGACCACATAAACTGATAAAGTGAACTTCATGAGCACGATGACAATTACTCTTGCTAGTGTTTAAAAACCTATATGACAAGAAGTTTAATTGTTTTCTCTACATTGATTTGTTTGTTTTTTTGTTTCAGATGTTGGATGAGACCCATCACTCATCACCTGATGACGTGATAAAAAGCGTAATGTCAGAGGTAGGTAGTTTTGAATGTCACCTGCATGCACATGTGTTAGTGTCACTTGAGCCAAAGCAGCCAAGTGTCGAAAATTGCATACCATATAATTTTAAACTTTTGATTTGAAGGTAAAAACCTAGATAATGTATTAATGAGATTTTTAGAATTGAGGTGGTCAATCCAACCCCAGTGCTGCTGCAATTGCTTTTAAGGAGTCATTATTAGGAGCATATTCAACACTACTTATCCAATAATTGAAAGAATCCTTAACTTGTTTATTTCCTCTTATACTCATGGCTAAAATTTACAAAGGGGCTCTGCAGTCTTATGCCAAGCTCGATGTAGCAAGTCAAGAAAGACGCAAACAGGTAAGGATGAAAATAGCAATTATTTTGGGGTATAAGGGCTGAAATCTGTATACATGTATGTGCATGGTTTATTACTAAATATATTCAGTTTGCAAAAACCATAAAGGAATGCAAGATTTCACACACATGCACTGCATGTTGACTATGTTTTTTTCTATATGAACCGTCTAGTAACGACATCTACTGATATATGATCTAGCAATTTATTTGAAATTGCAAGTAGGCCAGGGCTGCTGTGCTATTGAGGGATTACAACATAATTCGCTAAAGCGGGTATCTCACATTCCCATTTTTGGCTCCAAATCAGAAACAAGATAGCCTCAGTTGAAATCGCAGTACATGGTGCCACTGAATTAAAAAACCAGTGTACAAAGATTGAAACTCACCATAAAGAGATTGCTCTGTTTTGTGCTTATTTTGCCAATTGTAACTCTTTTCAGTTTTGCGCCAGTTTCCACATACCCTTCGCAATTTGACGCAATCCAGTGAGATACCTGCTTTAGTTTCTATGTAACTATAGTTAGTCTTAAAAACAGAGAATATAATTTTTCATGGATGAGCTTTTAGATGCTGCTGCCATGGGAAATATAAAAGATGCCAGAGATATAATATGATTATGGTATAATCTGTGACATTTCAAAAAAGAGATCTGCATGAGTATATCACAGCCAGTTGTAGGTTAAAACTCTCTTGTGACATGATGATAAAGATCAGTCACATTACAAGAGCTCTGAGACGAGACCTTACTTGTTTGTCGAGACAGACAGAGATAGTACCAAAAGCTTCCAAAAGCTAGACTAAGTGATCTTTCCAATATCAAACACTTGAATTTTGAATTATATTGATATTTCCTATGCTTATTTTGTATCATACAGTTTTTCAAGAAATCTGACTTGTCTTTAAACATCATGTATTTTTTATACTTAAAGAAAGCCAAAGAAGCAGTTAAGAGGCTTACGGACAAAATCTCAGAGTCAGAAGCTGAACATGCAGAGGTTAGCACATTTTATAATATATATATTGAACTGAAAACACTTCTCGAAAATACTGCATCCAGCTTCTTCTCTGATGTTTTTGCTGCCTTTTCTATTTATTTGTTGTGTTCGGCTGAAAATAATCCTTGTTCGGGAATCAAACCTTGATGTTTCCCTTAACAGTCTCTTTGACTGTGTAACAGTTAAATTAATATACATTTACCGTAAAAATTACAGGCCGGGTTTATCTCCTGAGCTTTGGAATGTCACAGAATTAAGATTGCATCGTTACGTAGCAGTAGTTAGATCTTATAAGTCAAGACATATCTCAAATATAGTGACAAAAGCTTACCGGTAATATATATAGAATTTTGTAATAATGTCACTAAATTTTGGATCAAAATCAGTTGTGACTACTATCAGTATCGTATAATATAATCTGACAGATTACAATTTCTACTCAGACAGTCAATAAACCTAAAACCTACATGCTGGTAAATGCGGCTCATTCTCTTAATATTTTGGTAAGAACTAATTCACAAAAACTATATCACAGAGGTATGAGGTCTTTGATTTCTTGTTTTATTGATTCTCTAGCTTCTTAAGGAGATGAGGAGGAAGGAGGAGGAGAACCAGGCTGCCTTGAGGAAGGAGGAGGAGATGAGGATGAGGATGCAAGAGGAGATGAGGAGGAAGGAGGAGGAGAACAAGGCTGCCATGAGGAAGAAGGAGGAGGAGAACCAGGCAGCCATTCGGAGGAAGGAGGAGGAGATAGAAGCTCTGAAGAAGAAAGATGCAGAATCTCAGGCTGCTCTGGAGGTGACTAATGAGAAAATCGAAATGGTAATCTTTTTCTGATTATCATGATAATGCCTACATCTTTTTATGGTATTCATGCTATATTATGACTTTCAATTTTACATTTTACTCATCATAAAAGCAATTAACAATGTCAAAAAGTCTAAATTTGGTAATGATCTATATCAGATTCTATTTCATACACAATAGTCAAGACTCAAAGGACCACAGTTCTTGCATGGTAATCAAATTTTGAGTAATAATTTGAATAGTTACTGTGGTTGTTTTGCTAGTAGTACAAATTGTCCATAAAATTGAATTCTATTGGCCACTGTTATACATTTCGAAGAAATATGTTCAGTATGTGCTGTTGTAATATCATGATAGGCTTCTCTTAAGGTATAAAAGCCAGTCTGTTATGTTGAAGGTAATCAAGCTTATTTCTACTTTCATGTATGTAATAAGGATGAAGCCACTCTTAAGGTGAAAGAAGCATCCATAAACGTCAAAGATCAGATGCTGGTAGAAACAGCAGCTGCACTGAAGGAATCCAACATGGATCGAGCGACAGCAATTGCTGTGATGGCCTTGAAAGCCTCTTGGAAGAGGATGAAGAATGAACGGGACCAGGTAGTCTTTCAACAGATTCTTGTTCTTTGACACTGTGCCAGAATAAAGTGCTTTAAGCTATTACACTTGTTGTATAACATCTTGTATCTTCCTTCTTCCATCAAACTCAAGGCCTAGATTGACCCAATGCATATTTTTTAATGCTTTTTCTAAATCGTTATAGCTGGAAGTACAAAGTGGTCGGGTATTAAGCGAAGCACCCAAGCCTCCCTACTCTTCTTGGAAAATGAGTTGGGTTCTTTTATGAGCAGAAGTTTGACACCAAAGGCTATGTTACACCTAATGCTCAATCCTTCATATACATGTACATGTACAGGGCCGCCAGCTTTATGTCCAATCAAATCAAACTGACTGCAATCCCTGCCAGGCTGACCCATTACTGATTTGGCAAAGGTTGATCATCACAATTAATAAACAATCAAAATATCAGATTCTGTAACAATATGTATCTGACAATCAATACAGAAAACAGAAACAACTTTGTTTGCTGATTGCAGTTTGTATTTCTAGGATATTTGAAGCCTGTTATTAACATAACTTGCTGTTACATGTACATTGTATATCAATGTTTTCTTTGTCAAAGTTAAAACAATGTCCCACGGTGGCAGTCAGTTGGCTACATTGTTGCCAGAACATCATTTACAAGGTTTTAGAAACTCAACAAAGTACACAATAATTTGGCAGTTGAAATAGTAAATTTACTATGCAACTAGTTTATATATATAAATAAGTGCTGCGTACATGTACCTAAACGTAACATCAGGTACATGTACCGGTACAGAGGTTTAGGTGCAGGTCCGGACCTGTACCTGAACAAATTGAAAAATTAACATGTGTTCTTCTGAACTTCTTCAATAATGACAGAAACATTAAATAAACTGATAAAAATTTTCAGTATGTTTATTCAAAGAACATAACTAGGTTTCCTACTGCCAAACTCCCTTGGTATCAAAACTCCATTAGTTACAATGTTCCGATGTGTCACTTTGGTCACGTTTGGTGTTGCATGAGGTAATGAGATCAGTCCCAAAATAAGCACATACTTGGTGTAAATTTATATCGGTACAGTACCGGTACTTCATGATCCGGTATTTTGGACCTGTACCTAATCAATTTTTACGGTACAGTACCAGTACACAGTACCGGTACACAGCAATAATATAAATACAAGCTACCATACATTGTCCCATGTACGGTTGTCGGTCAATAAAGTTCATTCATTCATTCATACCCACATTTACATCAAGCATTGACTTGAACTTACTGGTATAGCTAAAAATTGTAGTAAAACTTTTAATGATTAATGATAATTTGGAGCATTTACTATAAACATTATAGTCCCCTAGCTTTGTGTGAAACTTTTGTAATTTTATGTTTTAAAGATTGCAGAGGAGTTCAGGAAGAAAGAGGTCGCACTTCGGAAGTCAAACAAACAACTGCAAAAGACTCTGAGGGACCTTTACGTGAGTTTGTCAAATGAATGATATTTTGATTATATCTTCAAGTGCATGCACATTTGGGAAGAAAATGCCTAATGCTCTGTACTATAGTTTTATTGACTGATCAGCTTTACTGTCCAGTCCTCAAGAGCATATTTCAAGGAAGATTCTCTTTGACAAAACAAGAGAAAAACAAATACTGACTTTTAAACCAGTATTTTTAATTGCTGTGCAAATAATATTTGGAACCATATTTTAGAGAGCAAGAAATTAGGAACTAATCGTTATAATTTCCTGACATAATCTATAACAGAAAGTTTGTAGTTTTCAGATTTCATGGCAAAAATTTGCTATTTTTGCTATCATTGAAAAAATGATGTCAAAAAGTAGCCTATGTCTTTAATTATGTATCATAGACCACTCTTACTGTAGCAGTCACTTCAATCTGTAGCTGTATGTTATTAGTCATATTATGTACTGCTTGCTTCTTATAAGAATGATTTTTCTGAGTTGTGGTGCCTGAGGTATTAAACTGGCTGATGGTGTTGAATAACATCAAAATGGAGTATATTTTGACCATATATGTACATCTATTTTCATTGAATAAGTCTTATTGTGATTGAATGTAACCAGCAATTATAACAGTTGTTTTTTGGTGTTGTTGGTCACCGATGGTGTCACATGCACTTAAATCAATGTATCCAGATCGAATTTATCATATTCAAGACATCTGCATTGATTTCTTTCTTCTTTCAGGATTCCAGAATCATCTGTGAGGGTAGGGACCAGATAGCCTCATTGCTCAGGTAGAAATCCCTAATCCCTCCACCTGGTGATAACTGAATAGAGGTTGACCGATACGGCAGATACATGTACCATCTTGCCTGAGGCGGCCAGTTGACTATGGATAAATCTATCACATGTTACAATCTTCCCTCACTCGTTTCTTTATTCAGTGTATACTGAATAAACCACCAAGTGAGAGAAGCAAACAAGGTTGTTATAGGAACCAACCATGCCTTATGACTCTGTATATACGAAAGGAAAGCAGGCCATTCAGTTAAAGGCCTGCTTTTCTTTCGTTATTATCAAAAAACCATTATCATACTAGTATATCAAACGGACACATGAGTTAGGAAAATATTTTAACCACACTGAAGCTTTTTCATGTCATAGGTTAAGTTGAATTCAATTGAAAAACAACCAGAAATATTTTAGAACTTTTTCAAGAAGACATTGAAAAATTGAAATTTTTAGAAATTTTTGAATTTAGAAAAGGGGGGTTTACAAGAAACCGAACCCTCTTGTGTAAAAACCCTCTTGTGAAAAAAGTGATCCAATGGAAACCTTGCAAAATGAGGGCAATAATGACTAGTGTTTATGGCAAATTGGAGCCTTCTTGTTGGTCAACATCATCTGGCTTTACAGTAACTGTTATAATGTAGCTCCTTTTAACCTCCCTATCTTAGGGGGATCAAAAACAATGCAGACATTTTAAAGGCGATCAAAAACAGTAGCTCGTGATAAATTGGGGCTTCCTAACAGGTTTAGCTTAAAGATGACCAAAACTATATATATGAAGCAACAATTTTGGATCAAGAAATAATTGTTTTGTCTTATAAGTGTTATAATGTGACCACTAGTTTTTAATTTATTATTCGTTGAGAACAGTTCAGTTGGAGACACAGCCCATGTAGATAGTGCAAACGGTTTTAACTTGGGTCCAGACCTATGCATTCCTTCATTAGTCAATGCTATTTCTTTTATTCCTTTTTGGTACCACTCACTTACTTGTTATAGTCTATTGTATTTAATCTATCTATATATATGGTGTTGAAATTCCAAAGGACTTTAGAGAATGACTTTGATGGAATGTGAAAGGTGCAAATGTACAGAGAGAAGAGATATGTAAATATAAGATAGTGCTGTAAATATGCTGGACTTATTGTAAGCTGAAAGTCAGACTGTTCTCAGGTCCAACACAGGCCTGGCTCTTTGGCACCAGTCTCCCCTGGAAGTCCTAGGGACATTTGACCATGCAGGGATAGAAGCCTACAGTACCAAAGAATAACAATTACTAAAGCATGTATCTCACTGAACTGATAGGACACTATGCCAACTTTACAAATAGGTGCCTATTTTCCCTTGTGGTCCTGCTGACGTGCGATTAATTTGCATATGAATCACAGCCAATTAAAGTGGCCGTGCCCAGAATGTCACATTCTCAGATTCGATACAAGATAACGTTTATGGAAATTGCAGTGTTGCCAATGACTTAAAAACCAATTTACAATGATTAGAAATTGATCATGAGATTTTCAGTAATAAAAGGAACTGTCCACCGTTTTGTGCCATTTTCCGCCTATCTGCACTGGTGTACAATTTCAGGTGACAAATTACGCCAATGGACGCTGTTGCAATTTGGCGCAGTATAATGAGATACCTGCTTTAAGCCATGGAAGAGACTGGTGACCAATTGCAATGGTTTATAGATAATAGACTCATTGATTTGAATTAATCATAGGAGGCAGAAAATAGCCATTCTGGAAATTTCTGACGTAATTAGCTAAACAATGATGACTGTTGAGTGATTGTCATCTTGACAATTTGACAACCTAAATTCTTGTATTACCTACAGAATATTTCATATTATTAGGTTAAGATAACTAAATAGCTACATTGTGTGAAATGTAGTTAGTGCACCTATGAATCAAAGTGTTAACACAATGAAAACAAAAATTATTTACTGCATCAGACAATCATTCACAAACATTCCATTCTTTGTGACTGTTGTTGATAATTTGAATTTGAAGGATAGTATTTTTCATGGATGAGAAATTAGTAAAAAAAATCTAGATTGTATCAAATCAACCTTTTTATATCCTCTGTCTGATCCAAGCTAATTCATTGCTGATATCTTGCATGAAGACCTCTGGAAATTCATTCTTTGAGCAGGGTTATGAATTTTGTTTCCATGTACATACATTTTGGTTTTTTTAACCAGTGTAAAGTCTTAGGTATGAAAAAACTGTAATAATACTTGCTATATTCGTGTCCATTAGAACATAGAATATACAGCTGACCAGCTGTGTTGTTAGATCCATCAAAACCCAACCTATTTTTAATCCGGGAAGGAGGATAACCTCCTTCTGGGAGTATTGGAAATGCTTTTGTTTGCGCGTTTGCAGCTAGAGCTCACTTTCCCGTCGACGCATTGGTGTGTATCTTGTTCTATGTCTTAGTAATGAAAATACAGGATTGTAAAGACTGAAATACATTTTAAAGAATTCACCACAAAATTTCAGATATGGCATATGGACCTACATAATTGTATGACTTCGTTGAAGACTACAAGGCATATACATGTAGACTTCGAAGTATGTATTAGAAATATATCAAATTGTGTTCCAGATACAAAATTGTGGTCATAAAATGGCTCTGAAAGTTAAGTTTCAAGTACTTGTAGATGTTGTGAAAGATAATTTGTAATTTTTTGTGAAACTCTAAATTCAGACTCTTTATGATTCAAACTTTGCCTGTTGCAATTTAATGAAAAATAGAAATAAGAATAAAATAAGATAAAAACTTTGATACCTGTCAGAAACTATATTTACTGTCATCTAGTCTCTAATTGTATATACTACTGGTGTTAAGGATGTGGCGAAGAGAGCTTCTAATGATAGATTGTGATAGATGTGTATTTTGTTCCTCTGTTTCACATTTAATTCAATTGTAATTGTCATGATTTTAAGCAGTAGAATTTTGATATGCAGCTATTTTCAACATTGATCGAAATTCTTTTGCTTTGCTCCCTAGGTATTCTAGAAATCATCATATTGCTATTGTATATGGATATATGTGGGTGTTTCTCTATTACTTTTTTAATAAATGTGAAGAAACATCGTGGCATCATGTGGCGCAATCGGTAGGTTGTTTCGCCCAGAATCGAGAGGTCCCGGGTTCGAAAGTTGTACCCTTAGGAAAGGCACTTCACACGACTTTCCTCACTCCGAAGTCAGGTGTAAATGTCATGGTATACCTGCCTTCGGTTGGGGAAGGTCGTATGTTTTATATCATTGTAACCCCTGCAGTAACTCAGCACTGGCTGCCATTGCACGGGTAATTTCTGACCAATAAACCATTATTATGATTATAAAAGGTGTACTGTGTGTGTGAAATCCAGTTACTGTGTCCGTCCATAATACAGTGGTATGCATGTATGTTCCTGAATTTTACTCAATTACCTTTATCTAAGTTAACTTACTCTGAGTTACTCAAAACCAATCCTGGTATAGTCCCTCCTTTCAAGGATAGCCTGAAATCATACTTCTAGCAGCCCCAGTCTCTTACTCTCCAAGCAGAGGAGGGGTTCCGGGCTAGTTTTGAAGTGTTTAATGCGTTTGTGTCGGGCGTTCTACTTTTTCATTTTTTTCTCTTCTTTGAAGAGACAAAAACAATTCGAAGAGACAAAAAAATGACAAAGTAAAAAGCCCGACAAAAACGCCTAAAAACACGTCCAAAAAATGCCGGAACCCCTCCTCTGCTTGGAGAGTACCAGTCTTTAAGTCAGGAAAATGTATCCTCATTATGGTGATTTATGCATACATGTAACGTTACGTGTTCACATGGACCAAGTCTGTTACCATGTGTTGGAGGCTGTGATGACTGGTTTCCAAGGTGACAGAATCATGAGGTCCTATTGGTTATCAATATTGTTAAAAGTCTCATGAGTAAGCAGTCGAAGTAACTTATCAAATTCATGACTGTGAGTGAGTGGTACCAAAAAGGAATAAAAGAAATAGCATTGACCAATGAAGGAATGCATAGGTCTGGACCCAAGTTAAAACCGTTTGCACTATCTACATGGGCTGTGTCTCCAACTGAACTGTTCTCAACGAATAATAAATTAAAAACTAGTGGTCACATTATAACACTTATAAGACAAAACAATTATTTCTTGATCCAAAATTGTTGCTTCATATATATAGTTTTGGTCATCTTTAAGCTAAACCTGTTAGGAAGCCCCAATTTATCACGAGCTACTGTTTTTGATCGCCTTTAAAATGTCTGCATTGTTTTTGATCCCCCTAAGATAGGGAGGTTAAAAGGAGCTACATTATAACAGCTACTGTAAAGCCAGATGATGTTGACCAACAAGAAGGCTCCAATTTGCCATAAACACTAGTCATTATTGCCCTCATTTTGCAAGGTTTCCATTGGATCACTTTTTTCACAAGAGGGTTTTTACACAAGAGGGTTCGGTTTCATGTAAACCCCCCTTTTCTAAATTCAAAAATTTCTTAAAATTTCAATTTTTCAATGTCTTCTTGAAAAAGTTCTAAAATATTTCTGGTTGTTTTTCAATTGAATTCAACTTAACCTATGACATAAAAAAGCTTCAGTGTGGTTAAAATATTTTCCTAACTCATGTGTCCGTTTGATATACTAGTATGATAATGGTTTTTTGATAATAACGAAAGAAAAGCAGGCCTTTAACTGAATGGCCTGCTTTCCTTTCGTATATACAGAGTCATAAGGCATGGTTGGTTCCTATAACAACCTTGTTTGCTTCTCTCACTTGGTGGTTTATTCAGTATACACTGAATAAAGAAACGAGTGAGGGAAGATTGTAACATGTGATAGATTTATCCATAGTCAACTGGCCGCCTCAGGCAAGATGGTACATGTATCTGCCGTATCGGTCAACCTCTATTCAGTTATCACCAGGTGGAGGGATTAGGGATTTCTACCTGAGCAATGAGGCTATCTGGTCCCTACCCTCACAGATGATTCTGGAATCCTGAAAGAAGAAAGAAATCAATGCAGATGTCTTGAATATGATAAATTCGATCTGGATACATTGATTTAAGTGCATGTGACACCATCGGTGACCAACAACACCAAAAAACAACTGTTATAATTGCTGGTTACATTCAATCACAATAAGACTTATTCAATGAAAATAGATGTACATATATGGTCAAAATATACTCCATTTTGATGTTATTCAACACCATCAGCCAGTTTAATACCTCAGGCACCACAACTCAGAAAAATCATTCTTATAAGAAGCAAGCAGTACATAATATGACTAATAACATACAGCTACAGATTGAAGTGACTGCTACAGTAAGAGTGGTCTATGATACATAATTAAAGACATAGGCTACTTTTTGACATCATTTTTTCAATGATAGCAAAAATAGCAAATTTTTGCCATGAAAACTGAAAACTACAAACTTTCTGTTATAGATTATGTCAGGAAATTATAACGATTAGTTCCTAATTTCTTGCTCTCTAAAATATGGTTCCAAATATTATTTGCACAACAATTAAAAATACTGGTTTAAAAGTCAGTATTTGTTTTTCTCTTGTTTTGTCAAAGAGAATTTTCCTTGAAATATGCTCTTGAGGACTGGACAGTAAAGCTGATCAGTCAATAAAACTATAGTACAGAGCATTAGGCATTTTCTTCCCAAATGTGCATGCACTTGAAGATATAATCAAAATATCATTCATTTGACAAACTCACGTAAAGGTCCCTCAGAGTCTTTTGCAGTTGTTTGTTTGACTTCCGAAGTGCGACCTCTTTCTTCCTGAACTCCTCTGCAATCTTTAAAACATAAAATTACAAAAGTTTCACACAAAGCTAGGGGACTATAATGTTTATAGTAAATGCTCCAAATTATCATTAATCATTAAAAGTTTTACTACAATTTTTAGCTATACCAGTAAGTTCAAGTCAATGCTTGATGTAAATGTGGGTATGAATGAATGAATGAACTTTATTGACCGACAACCGTACATGGGACAATGTATGGTAGCTTGTATTTATATTATTGCTGTGTACCGGTACTGTGTACTGGTACTGTACCGTAAAAATTGATTAGGTACAGGTCCAAAATACCGGATCATGAAGTACCGGTACTGTACCGATATAAATTTACACCAAGTATGTGCTTATTTTGGGACTGATCTCATTACCTCATGCAACACCAAACGTGACCAAAGTGACACATCGGAACATTGTAACTAATGGAGTTTTGATACCAAGGGAGTTTGGCAGTAGGAAACCTAGTTATGTTCTTTGAATAAACATACTGAAAATTTTTATCAGTTTATTTAATGTTTCTGTCATTATTGAAGAAGTTCAGAAGAACACATGTTAATTTTTCAATTTGTTCAGGTACAGGTCCGGACCTGCACCTAAACCTCTGTACCGGTACATGTACCTGATGTTACGTTTAGGTACATGTACGCAGCACTTATTTATATATATAAACTAGTTGCATAGTAAATTTACTATTTCAACTGCCAAATTATTGTGTACTTTGTTGAGTTTCTAAAACCTTGTAAATGATGTTCTGGCAACAATGTAGCCAACTGACTGCCACCGTGGGACATTGTTTTAACTTTGACAAAGAAAACATTGATATACAATGTACATGTAACAGCAAGTTATGTTAATAACAGGCTTCAAATATCCTAGAAATACAAACTGCAATCAGCAAACAAAGTTGTTTCTGTTTTCTGTATTCATTGTCAGATACATATTGTTACAGAATCTGATATTTTGATTGTTTATTAATTGTAATGATCAACCTTTGCCAAATCAGTAATGGGTCAGCCTGGCAGGGATTGCAGTCAGTTTGATTTGATTGGACATAAAGCTGGCGGCCCTGTACATGTACATGTATATGAAGGATTGAGCATTAGGTGTAACATAGCCTTTGGTGTCAAACTTCTGCTCATAAAAGAACCCAACTCATTTTCCAAGAAGAGTAGGGAGGCTTGGGTGCTTCGCTTAATACCCGACCACTTTGTACTTCCAGCTATAACGATTTAGAAAAAGCATTAAAAAATATGCATTGGGTCAATCTAGGCCTTGAGTTTGATGGAAGAAGGAAGATACAAGATGTTATACAACAAGTGTAATAGCTTAAAGCACTTTATTCTGGCACAGTGTCAAAGAACAAGAATCTGTTGAAAGACTACCTGGTCCCGTTCATTCTTCATCCTCTTCCAAGAGGCTTTCAAGGCCATCACAGCAATTGCTGTCGCTCGATCCATGTTGGATTCCTTCAGTGCAGCTGCTGTTTCTACCAGCATCTGATCTTTGACGTTTATGGATGCTTCTTTCACCTTAAGAGTGGCTTCATCCTTATTACATACATGAAAGTAGAAATAAGCTTGATTACCTTCAACATAACAGACTGGCTTTTATACCTTAAGAGAAGCCTATCATGATATTACAACAGCACATACTGAACATATTTCTTCGAAATGTATAACAGTGGCCAATAGAATTCAATTTTTTGGACAATTTGTACTACTAGCAAAACAACCACAGTAACTATTCAAATTATTACTCAAAATTTGATTACCATGCAAGAACTGTGGTCCTTTGAGTCTTGACTATTGTGTATGAAATAGAATCTGATATAGATCATTACCAAATTTAGACTTTTTGACATTGTTAATTGCTTTTATGATGAGTAAAATGTAAAATTGAAAGTCATAATATAGCATGAATACCATAAAAAGATGTAGGCATTATCATGATAATCAGAAAAAGATTACCATTTCGATTTTCTCATTAGCCACCTCCAGAGCAGCCTGAGATTCTGCATCTTTCTTCTTCAGAGCTTCTATCTCCTCCTCCTTCCTCCGAATGGCTGCCTGGTTCTCCTCCTCCTTCTTCCTCATGGCAGCCTTGTTCTCCTCCTCCTTCCTCCTCATCTCCTCTTGCATCCTCATCCTCATCTCCTCCTCCTTCCTCAAGGCAGCCTGGTTCTCCTCCTCCTTCCTCCTCATCTCCTTAAGAAGCTAGAGAATCAATAAAACAAGAAATCAAAGACCTCATACCTCTGTGATATAGTTTTTGTGAATTAGTTCTTACCAAAATATTAAGAGAATGAGCCGCATTTACCAGCATGTAGGTTTTAGGTTTATTGACTGTCTGAGTAGAAATTGTAATCTGTCAGATTATATTATACGATACTGATAGTAGTCACAACTGATTTTGATCCAAAATTTAGTGACATTATTACAAAATTCTATATATATTACCGGTAAGCTTTTGTCACTATATTTGAGATATGTCTTGACTTATAAGATCTAACTACTGCTACGTAACGATGCAATCTTAATTCTGTGACATTCCAAAGCTCAGGAGATAAACCCGGCCTGTAATTTTTACGGTAAATGTATATTAATTTAACTGTTACACAGTCAAAGAGACTGTTAAGGGAAACATCAAGGTTTGATTCCCGAACAAGGATTATTTTCAGCCGAACACAACAAATAAATAGAAAAGGCAGCAAAAACATCAGAGAAGAAGCTGGATGCAGTATTTTCGAGAAGTGTTTTCAGTTCAATATATATATTATAAAATGTGCTAACCTCTGCATGTTCAGCTTCTGACTCTGAGATTTTGTCCGTAAGCCTCTTAACTGCTTCTTTGGCTTTCTTTAAGTATAAAAAATACATGATGTTTAAAGACAAGTCAGATTTCTTGAAAAACTGTATGATACAAAATAAGCATAGGAAATATCAATATAATTCAAAATTCAAGTGTTTGATATTGGAAAGATCACTTAGTCTAGCTTTTGGAAGCTTTTGGTACTATCTCTGTCTGTCTCGACAAACAAGTAAGGTCTCGTCTCAGAGCTCTTGTAATGTGACTGATCTTTATCATCATGTCACAAGAGAGTTTTAACCTACAACTGGCTGTGATATACTCATGCAGATCTCTTTTTTGAAATGTCACAGATTATACCATAATCATATTATATCTCTGGCATCTTTTATATTTCCCATGGCAGCAGCATCTAAAAGCTCATCCATGAAAAATTATATTCTCTGTTTTTAAGACTAACTATAGTTACATAGAAACTAAAGCAGGTATCTCACTGGATTGCGTCAAATTGCGAAGGGTATGTGGAAACTGGCGCAAAACTGAAAAGAGTTACAATTGGCAAAATAAGCACAAAACAGAGCAATCTCTTTATGGTGAGTTTCAATCTTTGTACACTGGTTTTTTAATTCAGTGGCACCATGTACTGCGATTTCAACTGAGGCTATCTTGTTTCTGATTTGGAGCCAAAAATGGGAATGTGAGATACCCGCTTTAGCGAATTATGTTGTAATCCCTCAATAGCACAGCAGCCCTGGCCTACTTGCAATTTCAAATAAATTGCTAGATCATATATCAGTAGATGTCGTTACTAGACGGTTCATATAGAAAAAAACATAGTCAACATGCAGTGCATGTGTGTGAAATCTTGCATTCCTTTATGGTTTTTGCAAACTGAATATATTTAGTAATAAACCATGCACATACATGTATACAGATTTCAGCCCTTATACCCCAAAATAATTGCTATTTTCATCCTTACCTGTTTGCGTCTTTCTTGACTTGCTACATCGAGCTTGGCATAAGACTGCAGAGCCCCTTTGTAAATTTTAGCCATGAGTATAAGAGGAAATAAACAAGTTAAGGATTCTTTCAATTATTGGATAAGTAGTGTTGAATATGCTCCTAATAATGACTCCTTAAAAGCAATTGCAGCAGCACTGGGGTTGGATTGACCACCTCAATTCTAAAAATCTCATTAATACATTATCTAGGTTTTTACCTTCAAATCAAAAGTTTAAAATTATATGGTATGCAATTTTCGACACTTGGCTGCTTTGGCTCAAGTGACACTAACACATGTGCATGCAGGTGACATTCAAAACTACCTACCTCTGACATTACGCTTTTTATCACGTCATCAGGTGATGAGTGATGGGTCTCATCCAACATCTGAAACAAAAAAACAAACAAATCAATGTAGAGAAAACAATTAAACTTCTTGTCATATAGGTTTTTAAACACTAGCAAGAGTAATTGTCATCGTGCTTATGAAGTTCACTTTATCAGTTTATGTGGTCATTTTTTTTTCAAAAGTTAGGCCATGTTGATTTAATTATATGGATCACATCTTCTTGGCACGCCAAACCTAATGCTTGAGAAAAAAGAAATTGGGCAAAAAAAAGGTGCTTCCTTATGAAATCTAGAAAGACTTGATTAGAAAGGATGAGCAAACGACACACATTTACATGACAAAGTATACCAAAAAAAATTATTTGAAATTCTTCATTGTCCCTTTTAGCTCTACATCTTCTTGTTCTGACTTTGTACATTGTACATCCATTTTTCTGATATTTTTCTGCAATTTACAGCATATATTTGCTCACTTTGCAGCTTCTTTGTATAATTTACGGTATGGTCGCAACCTTTTGTTTTGGTCTGACAAAAACCGATGCGAGCAAGGATGTCATCCATTCAATTAAGCTTAAGTCAGCGTTGGCTTAACAACAGTGCAATGAAAATGAGTGTCCATCTTTTGTCAATCTTGCATGCATACATTACTAAATCTATGTAACATAAATACAGAAGAGCAGAGGTTATGATTACCTGCACCTGTGCATGTGTGTTTCCAATGTCGCCCAGAGGAAGTCTTGATACACCTGCCATCTGTGTGAATGATAATGTAACATTTATCAACTTGTTTCATTTCATGTAGTAAGGTTAATGTCAAGCGGTCGAACCCCAGACTTAGACGAAACATGGCTCTTTTTTCTTAGCAAGTAGTGCAATGCGGTTTTGCTATTGGTCGGGGTTGTGTATTTTTGGTAAAGCACACCGGGTCGGCCCTACTCTTCTCGACAAGTGTGCTGGGTTATTTTAGGTTAAGAGGTTTAGCACCCTATAATAATAAAGCACCCTCATACCCAGGGCTGCTGGCTTTACGTCCCCTTCCCATAGGAAAATGCAACACTTTTCCAGTCGTGTCCAGGCCGGGCCTGCACTCTGCCCACTGGCCACATGGAATTTGAACCAGATCTGCACCTGGTGACACGTATAAAAGTATATACAAAGTGTAATGATATAGACGGACAGTCTAGATCATTGCTTCAAACTTAAAGAACCTCAATTGATACAAGCATAAGCTCATTTCAGCTGGAGCCAAACCTCTGCTTGGAGAATACTGATTCAGGACCTTTATTAACAGAAGCACTCCAATACAGTATATGTGTTTTCTACACAGCATCATTTTCAAACATATATGATTCAGAAGTCATTTAAACCTTGAAAATAATCCCACAAACTCTGAGACATGTTGAAGCTTGTTGGACAGTTTCATCAGTGATTATCGGTGGCTGGTAGTCCCATACATCTATATAACCTCCTTGGATTCAACAGAAATTTTCTTCCAGGGAAAACCAACTTAAAACTTCCCCCGAGTCAAGTAAGTTTCAGCAAGGCATGAAATGTCACCTTGTATTTACATGTGGGTGCAATCTTGGGGGAGGGGGGGGGGGTGTTTTTCCGAAATACGGAAAACAAAAACATACCAACGTAAAACCCCTCAAAACTACATTTAGCTACTTCACGCTGTATTTTGATAGTATTTTGATGTATTGTGAGTACATCTAGTTGTCATATACTCGTATTAGTCATAACAGATTTATCATGTACAGTAATAGGGGTGAAAAATTATGAAGTCAACAAAACAAAAGACATGAGACTCCTGGACACCATTGCATTTTTTTTCTCCATTTTTGGAGTTCTTTAAGAGCCTATAGAGGGATAGTTCCGATCAGCTGAGGCCCGTGACCTCAGAGGGACAGATCGGTAGCCTATGAGTTACATTAGTAACGTTGTATCTTCAGGACGAGATGGATCATAATAATATAACATACAGCGCCAAGGTTTAAGAAAATATCAAAACACGACCCAGCAACCTCAACTCAGTAGGGTCATGCCAAACGTGATTCATCGTTAACAACTAGGGTAAAATCATGTTCATTCTTCTCCTAATGCCACGTTACAACTTGATACAGTCCTCTTAAGCACAAAAAGTTTCTATCACTGTTCATAATCAATCTTATAGCTGTTGTTTTGCGTCCTGCACCAGACGATTCTCTGTGGGGTTGGGGGGCACGACTACTACCGATCCATGCGTCTACTTTTTTCTAGGTTTTCTGGCCAATGCAACTTCTGGAAAAATCCTATCCTTGTATTGCAATCATATCAATGAGCAAAATAATAATGTATTACCTTGCCACCTGTCACGTGTGAAGAGAAGCAACGACAATTCTTGTAAATATCCGTACTACAGTATCTTCCCCCGCAATGGTTACTTTTTTACTATCACTGGCCGTTCAAAAAAATAAATAGAGGGGGTTTATGACGTACGAATGGACTTAGCAATTTCATGATTTGAAATTCTTAGTTGTCAGTACTTTGATGATTGATATAATTAGCAATTAGAACTTAGAGGGGAAGGTGATTAGGACTCCAGGACTAAGTAGGTTAAAGATATGCATATAGGGTCTTCATAAACCCCCCTATATTTTTTTCTTCTTGGAACGGGCCAGAAATCACCCAGCAGGGAGACTAAAGGGATAGCCGATTTCACACTTCCCATGATGCCCCAGTGGGGCGTCGTAAACTATATTTTGCGGCAATTCTTCTTAGCGCGCAACCAACAGAAAACAAGTAGGAAGGCGGTAAAGCTGCAGGAAGGTACGTTTTTTGTGTTGATTCTCATCAAACATGTCATAATTACATGTTTTATATATACTGGGGGAGATAATACAGAACAATTTTTAAAGGTTTTACTAGTGTTTGTCTCCCCCTTCTTCTATGACAATAATACCAATTCAACTTCTATAGACAAACACTAAAAACCTTTAAAAATTGTTCTGTATTATCTCCCCCAGTATATAAAACATGTAATTATGACATGTTTGATGAGAATCAACACAAAAAACGTACCTTCCTGCAGCTTTACCGCCCTCCTACTTGTTTTCTGTTGGTTGCGCGCTAAGAAGAATTGCCGCAAAATATAGTTTACGACGCCCCACTGGGGCATCTTGGGAAGTGTGAAATCGGCGCATGCAAGATTCTTTTCTTATAAGAACTTTGAAAACCTTTTTTGGGTGGCAATTTGGTGAAATTGTGGCATTTTGCTGGCTGATGGCATAGTATAGGGTTTTAAGAAAATGTTTTGGAAAAAAAAAAACAGAATTTTGTCCATATATGGTGTCGTTATTGGATACATGATGCCAGAAACTCCCAGCTGGCTGTTCGCCTGTTGTAGGCCTGGCTCAGGGGTCAAAGTTGAGGTTTGTTTACAAAATGGCCTGTAGCTAGAAAATAGCCGTATCAAATTCCTTGTGACGACAAGTACGGACAAATTAAGAAGTAATCTACCACATGAAGGTGAGTTTGTGTCACCGGAATGTCTGAAAGGTGAGATATGATGCCCTTTTTTGGCCTATTTTCTCATAGACTGGTGTGCTTAAGCATTTCCCTTTAGTCTCCCCAGCAGCCGACCGACCGCTAGCCATTTTGTTGGTCTCGGTTCGGAGTTTTTGTTTTTTTGCAATTCGGGGCCGACATGACTCGTTCCCAGAAAGGCAGTAGCGCTTTTTCAAACATCCTTTTTCGGCCGATTCAATATTTCCAATGGATAGGGGTGCCTTGTCTTCGAACGACAGACGAATTTGATCTTTTCTGTGGAAACGTCATTTTTGGTGAAAACTGTCATTTAAAGCAATTCATCTTCAAAACTGCTATTTCTAGGGCATTCTAACAATGCCGCTGGAAGGAAAATAAGAGCCAAATAAAGGTCACCAGTCTGTCTGAGCAATTGGGAAAAATGAAAAAAAAATCGTGAGGATAAGTTTTCCGCAATCCCCGATGGTGCGACACCATGCAGAACGCACATAAAACGCACGATTCGGGTGCTATCATGATCAGGCGACAAGGCCGCGTTACCGTCATCGCGCACAACTAAATACCAGGAAATCTTCGCGGACGACCAAAACTCTGAAACCGTAAAACGCTACAAAGATCGGGCCTTTCAGGAAATCTAAAAGATTACTCACTGCTATGGCGAAAGCTGAAAAATCGGGAGCCAAAACTAACGAGAAAACCTAGGATAAGCGTCTTATCTTCACGCACTACTTGCAACCTCCGTTTCCAGGCCGCTGACATCCAAGTGGTCACATCATCACCACTCTGTTGCGAACGGGGTTTCGGCGCAGGCAAAATTTGCGTTCTTAATTCAAAATGTTAGTAGAAATATGTGACCATGTGAGACTATATTCATCTGTCACCGGAATTTTTCGTCTGAAAACTCCTCATTTGTAGGTCCCTCGGAAATAGTTAAACCTTTTTGGGCATGAAACCTGAACATTTGAATATCACTTTTTTTTAAAGTGTATGATCAACTTGCTTATTCAGGGTTTTGTGCTGTAAAATATAACTTTGCGCGGGAAAACTCAACATCTGAAAGCAGTCAGATGAAAATCATTAGAAAATTGGAATAATAGAGGATACTTAATACCATGTTGTGTTATTCTATTTGAACTTTTAAACTTAAAACTTCCAAATGGGGCGTCAGCCTATATATTCCCAAGAGACTCAAAATTTAAACCCAAATTCAGGAAACATATGTAAAATTATATCAAAGGGTAAAATTTTTCTGACCAAGAATTTTGTGGAGCACATTTTCTGACACATCTAATGGACTTTTTACTTCACGCGCAAGTTCTTAACGCGCAAATTTCTCACGCGCACAAAAGCCCAACCCACTCTGTTTTGTATAGTCTTTACCAGACTAACTACGCCTGTTATGGGAAGAGTATTTGCCAGGGTTTCACTTGCAGACTCCCTAGAATTGCAGATTTGATCCTCTCTCCGTAGCCGCAACTCCCTTAGCATACAATTTCTGCTATTTTCGCAGCGATCCGCGGGGCCTGGTAGAAGCTAGTTTTGATGCCAGGGAACGGTGACATATATATATACTTCGGTCCGGCAACATCTGTTTCCACCGACAGCCATCTCCTTAGTAGCCGAGCGGCCCTTGTTTAGCCAAACTGCTAGTAACGTTGTTGGAAAGTGCTTGCAGACTCTTAGAAAGTCAAATTATGAATATCTGTCGAGACCAGTGTATTTCTACTTTACTTGTACTAATAGTGTGAGCCTGCTATGTATACGTTATATGCTATACCATACTCAATGTTATGGGTTTAATTTTCATGCATTCCGCTATTAGATAGCGTTGATCTGTCATCTCTGGAGGGGAAAAAATTATTTTTCCTTTCGAAATCAGGCGAAAGTTAATGAGAGCGCTGATGTTATCCATAAAACTTACTTGCTGTGGCCTAGGCTAACTTCAATGACAACAGGTCAATGCTGGTAACAAAACTAGACCGCGACTGACGGGGAATTCGTTGGCTCAATTACGCTTTGCGTGAAATACAATGACTGACTACGCTTAACGGGAAATGTTCACCTCCTCACTACAAATTACGTGAAATGGAATAGCTTCCCTACGAATTATGCGATATCAAAATGGCATGCTTTAGTAACGCCTCATGGAAAGGAGCATTCAGACCCTCCGGTAATAACACTAGTCTGAATAAAGACCATTTAAAAGACAAAAAGACGTGTCCCAAGAGAATAATATCATCAGGTTACATGGTAGAACATAAGATACTGAAGATTTCTGTTTACATAATCAGTCTCTCACCTGCTTACGTTTCGATGTCCTCAGCGATTAACCGCCATTAGGGGCAATACATGAGCCACGTTTTGGATTGTGTTCTCACCGCAAAATGGTCACCTACTCCGGCTAAGTATAGCGGCGACAAGCTGTATTTCAGTCAGAAGCTCCAAGAAAGGTGTCTGAGAGACTTCGAAACGTAAGCAGGTGATCATGAGAGACATTACTGATTGTGTAAAATATCCAATATCCTTGTGTTTGTTTTATCTTGCGTCTAGATTAACTTTTTAACGATGGGCACGTCTAGTCGGTTGTTTAGAACGGACAGTGCCATGGAGGCCAGGAAAGGTTGGAACTACGGGGTCTACGTCAACGTCTGGAACCAAGCGTCTTGGGGCCGGGGTTCGGCCAGTCAGGCGGGCCGCTAGAAGCGCGATTAAGTCAGGTTAGGGGCACATCTGAGTTGGGATTAAAAATGCAGCTTTCTGTATTCCTGGTCACTGTGTCAGCAAGACATATTTAGTTAGGGTGAATGAAGGACATCAGATAGACACTATATCTGTATATCATGTCAATTAATCAACTACTGATGGATCCATCAGGGGGTACCTTGGCGCATGAAGTGGCAGCGTCTGGAAAGATGGCAGAACTGCCTTTGAATGTTCTACTGCATGGCAGGTATGGAAGATCTAACTCCTACCATTCCGAGTGCAAGGCGATGAAGGACGCCTTAGTCTCTGGCAACTCAGATGAGGATGACTTTGCCAGCATTTTGACAACGCCTAGCTTGGTGACGAGCATCATAGGTACCTGACTTCGGTTTGGGAAGGTCGTATTGAGGTCATCGGATGGCGCCGAACGGCAGCCGCCTACACCCTTGCGACAGTTCCACAAAGTGCAAGTGTAGAGCAAATATGTATTATGTGATTGTAAACCATGCAGGCATTCAGCACTGGCTGCCAATGCACGGGTAATGTCTGACCAATGAGCTGTTATTATTACATTTTCAGAGAGGTTGCATTGGAAATTAATCATTTCGATTTCTGAGGGCTATAAAAGGAACAGCTGAGATTATCTGCATCTAGCCGCAATAATGAAAGAACCGACCAGTTGGCAGGAAGTGCCTTGAAGTTCGCATTTGGAGACCTGGGCCCGATAGTAGCATCCTGTGCTGAACAACATTGCCGCGGGCTGCCATGCCAAACGTGATGGTGTACATGGTGTACCGAAGTGGTCCAATTCGAAAGATTACTGAAGAAGGAGGTCAACAGAGGGGAGGGTGCTTCTTCGAGAGGACAGCAGACGGATATCAAACCAAATGAACATGGACGTAACGTAATCACCGGTGGTGCAGCCAAAATTCGTTGAGATATGCTTTGCTGGCCAGCGTTGTGCCGTTAAAGCCAGAGCCATTTTTTTTCTAACGCCTGACAATAAGAAGAACAAGATACCTAGTTTATAAAATTCTTTACCTCTAGAGTCTATAGTCTCTCCGCTGTACAATATAAATTGGGGGACAAGTCGATTGACTGTATCTTATATCACGCATGCAGGAGGGAGCTCTTCAGCTTGTTAGACCCCTGACAGCGTCCTCTAACGTGGGAAAAGAATTTTGCAGCGTTTCCGATATCGATGTGCAGCTTGAACAACAAACTCTTATATCATTTATCTATCGGTAGCACTAAGACCCCGTTGATGTATTTCCTTTATCAACGTTTGAGGGGAAAACATATTCTAACTGAATGTATAGCCATTTCATTGTTTTACGCCAATTCATATTACGCTTTATATGTTCATCTCACCATAGTTAATTTAATCACTGTAAAATGCCGTGACAATTATAATGACACACAGAAAATGTGAGATAAAGCAATCTTGATAGAATCTACTTTACAAGGCGCGACACACATATCGTACTATTGCACTTGACGAATGTATGGACATTTTGACAAAACCAACACATGCATTCAATCGCGCGTCAGATTTCTGTTAATCGATGTAGTCTTGCGACGACGATGTCTTTAATCAATATCAGTGCTGAATGTTTACGAATATAGTTAATGAAATACTCTTGCATACTCGAACTGACACTGTATCCGGAGGAGGGTTTTTCTTTATCTATCATTACGCTTGTTACCAAAATGGTCAAAGTTTCCACTCACCTTGTATCTTTCAACGTCTACACCTGACATTCCTATAGACGGTACCATTGCCTATGACAGGTTGCCACACAGACAACTCGATGCATGATGACCTTACGCTTCCGGGTCACATTACGCAGTGCACGCGCCCCCTCTACCGGATCGTACCGGCACGACACATAATATGATGTCGCAGACAACTCGATGAGAGTAAATCAATCCTTACTGTCCGTTACAATCAGCAGCTCAGCCAATCATAGCAAAGTCAAGGTCGATTTCGGGCCCCTGGTGTGTGACCTTGGTACTGCAGCAAAGCACCTGTTTTTTTAAATCCTTTTTTGTCCAGGGCACGGTATGGTCTTGTTTTTTTGTGACTGACAACTTTTGATGTAAGGAAGGAGCAGTGTTGGTTTAGGCCCCCTAGCCGTTTACTCAGGAACTCCAAGGGAATTTTTGTTAGAATATTCAAAGGGTAACAAGGAAGGGCGGATTTTGTTGTATCAGGTACGTTATACTGGTTTATTCAAATTCAATATACAGTATACGAGAGGATCGCAGACAGCCGACGGTTGGCTGAATTACAATATTACAGTTACAGACTCAATTACAGTTCATTACTGTAACAGACTACGTAAAGACTCAGTAATACATGTACAGACTTTATTACAGTATTACAATTTGTTTTAAATCAACGCTATTGAAACATTACGCATTGTACATGCATATGGTTGATTAGAATAAACTCGGATATTATGAGAAGCGTCTCTCGATAGTGTTACATTAAATCAAGTGTAACTGTTCACATGTCCGAGCAACATGACAAAATTGCGTTACGTATATTTATATACTGTGACGTATGCAAGTAGTATAGACAGAGATGTACACGATAAAATGCAAATTATACAAATTAGGACTTTGCATAATAAATGAGGAAATTCTATAATTTCAGTGTTTTCTATATATATAATAGATTCTTATTACATGTTATGTGTGATATATGTCAGGTGGAGCATTTAAGATACCAACTATGAATATATGAACCTAATTTGCATAATAAATGCAAAATTGCTATTTATCTTAGAAGTAAATAATGTCATACTTATGACATGAGTAAGTTAGTAAAAACTGTAAATATCCTGGCATACATTATGCAAATATAGCAAACAAAACTATGTCATAGAGGTATGGGGTCTCCGAATTCTTTTTTAGTTTGTTACACAGACCGGTTTCACCAATGTGGCTCCTTCGTGGTTCAAGGCTCAAATGAGCACAATATACAACTGTTGGGTAACGGTTAGAAAACCACCGCAGCTTTCTTAAGGCTTCTTGCAAATGAAGTTCTACCAATAGATAACATCATTTGTGACACTGTACTTTCTGCCTTCACTACAACATACTAGTATACATACTACTACATACTAGTATACTGTAAAACAGTGAAGTTGCATGTTTTCCTTTAGTTCACCTTTTTGTATTTCTCTCTATTAAACATTACAAACGGTTTATTTGATCAAAGCAATGATAGCCACTTGGCTGAATTGTTGCCAGAACATTACAACACATTCGAATAATAGAACAAAGTAATTTTAACAATCAAATAGTATACATATAAAAAAAACATTAAAAATTCGAATACACATCATCATTGAAATGATCGTCTTTTAAAAGAAGTATTGACTTCAGTTGCTAGTAACGTATAAGTCGTATCGCTAAAATTTTATCAGAAATAGTTACAGTAGTGTATAGAAATTTAGCACTGGTGGCAATTACATGGGAATTGTGTTGCTCCTGAAACAGGTAATGAATTTGACACGGCCAAACCAGGAATTGTTCACCGTCTTGAAGTTTCTTTTTAAAGAAGTTATTGCTACTTTAGAAAAAAATCTGATAAATTCTCTAAACATAACACCTGAAGCGTGTATACCATTTTTACAGTACTGCTTCATTGCTTTGATGCTTATTTACCATTTCTCTTGTATCAGCTTTCTAGTCGACAAACTAGAACAGTCAGAAAGCAGCGAGCTAATTTAGTTGTTCACCATATAGTGTCTAGTAGCACATAGGGTACCAAGTTTCCTTGCTGGTTCAGTAGAAGAGTATATTTCTACAAGGAGGGGGTGATTTACAGATTTACAAACAAAAATAGTTTAGGCTCCCTTTACCGCACTCGAGGCACTTGCTGGAACACATGACCCCCATTTTATGCCCCTTCTGAATAGCGGATGCAGTCCCAACTATCATGCCCTTCCCAGGATTAGAACCGGGGTCTCCCGGTTTGCAACTAGGAGCTCATATTTAAGGCTGTCACCATAAGATCCACGTGCTGTCTCGCCCCAATTCTATAATTCCATGCTTTGTGTTTTGTGGTTAGTTTAACTGCGAATGATCGCAGAACCTTTGTAAAGTAGTGGTGAGCCTGTCGCCTATGGGCGTCCTGGAAAACGATAGAGCAGAAGTAGCAAGGATGAGATGTTGAATGATATGTTTTACATATAAGAAGAGCAACAATATGATGGTCTAATTTGTATACATAAACTGTGGCATGTTTACTAGATGGAAGGGTTTCAGGAAATGGTGCGTTTACAATATCTACCTGGAACAGCCTGGCATAGGAAGGGATACGACTCGTGGCATGATGCGTCGTTCCACTTGTCTTTCCCGAACATGTTTGTGTGGTACCGGTAATAAACGCAATCTTGGTAGCCACCATAGTTGTTCGGTTGTTTTGGACCCCAGTAGTTGTACGTCCCAAGTGCAGATCCATCCACCCACTCGAAGCTTCCCTCTTTGCGCTGATCGTGCAGGCCGAACCAGAAGTGCGAACCGTAGTTCACGGATTTGTACAAGAAGATCAGGAAAGCGTTGGTCAAGAAGCCTCGGGGCATGGCGAGGGTGCCGCCGTCTTCACGACAGGCTGCGGCCGCTTCGCTGAAGGTCTTCTCTGTGTTGAAGGCTTTGTAGCAGATTTCTTGCCACATTTTGTAACCATTAGGACATTTAGATGCTGGAAAAAGGTTTGACACAAACAGAGGACAAATTTTAAGGAATCGACAGCCATCATATTTAAAGCAGCACTGGTAAATCATTCCCTAAAAAGTATAATCATAATACCATATTTCCCTCTAGGAAGTGTAGTTCTGTTTGATACTACCTCAACTCAGTCTAATAACTGGAAATACTTATTACAGCTATCAAACATGACACACCCACCCAGCAAACACACAATCACTCGAAACAAGGAGGTTGAAAATAAAATTCTAAACCTCTTTGCTCGAAATGATGGTAAAATGTAATTGTCATAAACTACCTATGATGTTTTACTTATGATGTTGGACAATTATAAACCACCCAAAAGAATCAACGTCGACTATCAACAGAAACCAAACTTACGTAAATACTTCTTAATCTCATGAATACGCTGCTCCAAGGCAGCGGTTCGGTTTCTCTCCTTGTCCAGGTCGCACTTCAAGGCGTCAACAGTGGTGGACATGTCGTCTTGGTCGCCCTTCAATTCGCGAACAGTGGCGGACAGTTGGCGCATGTTGTCCTGGTCGAATTTCAACGCACCAGCGGTGGTGTTAACGGTGGTGTTAACGGTGGTGCTAACGGTGGTGGGCATTTGATACATATCCTACAAAGTACGCATATACATACAATTAGAATACCAAACGTAAGGAACAAATGCAAAACAGAAAGATCTGATTTCATAGCACCTCAAAAATCTTAAAAAGACACCTTAAAAACCTTAAAATCAGAATTGGAGTAAGAAAAATTTGTGGTAAGTTTTTGTTAATTTATTATTACCTCCTTATTGATAAATGTCAGAGAGGAGAGTCCCACAGCGACTAGACTTAGCAGCACGGCGATGCCGGCGGCCATGCAGCTGCGATAGGAGCGGATGAAGCTACAGAGACCGCGGCGGCCACTTGCTCCACCCGGATACGTCCTGTCTGTTAGAAAAAAAAAAGAAAAAAACTGACCACTCGACTATTAAAGATAATGGTGAGGACGAATTGGGGACAGAAGCTAGCGTGTTAATGGTTACAAGTGCACAGTCTAATAATGCTACGGTCTCATTTCCATTCCGGGGCCCGGCCGGCTGTTTACGAAAACGAAATATAAGAAATTCATATCAGAAAAATCTAAAATATATGGTAAGGAGTGATTTTTGTACGTTTTGTGTCTTCGTATAAAGGACGCGTAAAATCTAACCCTATACTGCAACTATAACGTTAACCCTAGCCTAAAACAAAAACCTAATTATAACCCTAACCCTAACCAAAATCATAACGCTAACCATAACTATAACCCCAACACTAACCTGAACAAAAATTCTAATTCTAACCCTTATTATTATCATTATTATCAATCTTTAGGGTGGTCCCTTCAGTTAACTATGTGACCAATTTCCAAGGGAGCCCGTCCGGGTGAATGGTGTAAATCACCGTATGGCTGATACGAGACGGAGGTTCGCCAGGCCTCCATCCGGGTGATTTCTAGTGAATCAACAACTCCAGACAGAAGGGTTTGGACCATCGCACACCGGGGCATGCCCCTACTCTTTTTCGAAAGGTGTGGTCGGTTCTTTTACGTGCGCGGGGTGTGTTTCTCCCCAAACACGGGACCTCCATTTAACGTCCTATCCGAGGGACGTCCCTAAGCCTAGATGAGCTAAGTACTCATTTACGCTGAGTGAAGTGAGGAAAGCCGTGTTAAGTGCCTTTCCCAGGGGCACAACGTCGGGGCGCAAGTTCGGACATGTCTCTAGGCACAACCCGGGATCGATCCCGGGTCCCATTGTGACAGCGTGCTCTACCACTTACGCCATACGACGCCACACACCTTATCAAAACCCTAAACAATAATTCTAACCCTAGCCAAAACCCTAACCATAATAAAATACTAACCTAAACCCTAACCCCAGTGCTAAGTACCTAAACATTGATTCCTATCCAAACCTAAACCTTACCCCTAATTCCATAGTGTTTATACCAGTTGAACATTGAATAGGAAGGTATTCATTTGCTTAATTGGCATCTATCAAATTGAGTGTTTCCTACTTTCTATATGACTCTTATGATAACAAAAAGTAAGGAACATTTGATTTCAAATTTGGTAGATGTCACGAGTTACGACTGAAATTCATACGACACTCGCAAGCAAGGCTAGTGCAGAAATTCCGTCAATATATTACCATACAACAATCGTACGACGAGTGCCAGACCAAGCAAGACAGTGATAAGACAGCAAGCAGCAGAACTAAGAAAACACAGGATTCGAAAGTTGTACCTGCTGCGGGGACATAGAGAGTGTTGGGTATATTGGCAGCGACGTGCGCAATTGACTGCCAATTAGTCTGCGGCTAGCTGCTGCATGGGCGTGGTGCCTGAAGGAAAATTACAATGGCGCCGACGGTGTGCATATATGAAAACAATATCTTATAGATTTTATAAAACCAAAATACAACATGTTTTATGAACATAGATTTATTTAAAAAAAAACGTTATCATTTCATTAACATACATGCGCCAAATTGATACCACTTCTCCTTTTAATGTAAAACGTACTATCAAAATGTCATTATTTAGACTCGAGTTTTTTTTGGACTCAAACTAATCCAATTGTGACTGATGATAACGTAAAAATAAACGCAGTGACCAGCTCGAAAACAAGCACATGCCAGGGGTTGGCGGAAAACATTCTTTTGAGAAGAAAGCAATATATAATCATCGAGGTTGTTTGAAATTGCATGATATTACAATACTTGCTTTTTCCGGCTTTTCAAACGGCTTTTCTTTAAAAAGAAACCCAAGCAATATTAGGCCCCTAAAATTGTGAAGTTTGAAGGTCTATTTATTTCGTCATTTCTATACATGGTCAGTTCAAACAAAACTATCACAATACAATGTATAGCGACGTCCATGATGCAAAGTACACTGTCGTTGTGATATGAGAACTCACTGAAAATCGTTTCGAGGGTTTTTGTAGGCTCGCGAAACTAATTATAAGGGGATCATCGCACGGCTTGTTTTTGTGCGGTTTTCAAATGCTCAAAAGTATGAAAGTACAATATGCAAATGTGCTAAACAGTGTTAGTAAATGCCACTACCGCAAAGATTTTAGCATTATTTTATTTCCATTTTTTTGGCACTAATATTCCGAACGTCTCTTTTTTCATCCCCGAACACGTATTCCTTTTCGATAAATGTGTTGGCTTTTTTTTAAGTGCAGAGCTTGAGGTTTGACGACGGAGAACTAACTTATAACATGATGCTGCCCCAAATACGGGGCTTTGCTTCACTATCCGTACTGGCGGAATGCAACACCGCATTGCACCATGTCAATCGGGTTTTGCACCTGATTCATATACAACGAGGCAGCAGGATCACATACTAATTGTGCCCTCACGGGTAAATTAAAACAATATCGTCATAATAAAATGTATGTTCTAAGGGTTATGTCCCGACCAAATGCTATTTGGAAAAGATAAAAAGAAAACACACACTACACCAAGCAAGGCATTAAATAATTACAAATCTTAGACCTATCATCGCATTGATTTTTGAAAAAAAAACAATCCCTCTTGGCTTCTAAAGTGTGTAGCAACGGAAATATATATTTAGAAGAAAAACATAATCACCTTTATCACTAGTTTGAGACTGCTGTTGCCCTCCCGGCATGGTGCTACGTGTCAGGTTTCTGCAGCTGAACAGTGAAAAATACACACCTGACAGCAAGCGGGGTCCGAAACACAATGTAAAATATATCCTTACCTCAAGAAATTAGAAACCAAAGATGAAAGAAATTGGGTGGGTGGCGAGTTTTTCAGGCGAGACAAATCACATATAGACACGTAATCTTTTCCTTTGTTCTTTTGTTACATATTCAAAGATAGATATCGAAAACAACATCTAAAGAGCTGCTACCTTCACCTTCATAAAAGTGAAGGCTCTTTCTGCCAACCTCTCTCTCTCTCTCGCTGTCAGTCTCTCCCTCTCACCCCTTTGTATCTTTGTATGTCTGTGTCTGTGTCTGTGCATGTGTATGTTTGTGTGTGTGTGTATGTGTGAGTGTATGTGTATGTGTGTGTGTGTTTGTGCTTGTAAGAAGCCGAACGTTGTAATTTGCGCAGCCGTACACCTAAGCAGTTTAGTTAATGGCTTGAAGTCTGCTATTTCTAACTGCTTTGCTGGCCGACCGGCAATAAAGTGCTTTCAAATTTAGTATTCATTCCGTAAACGACCATGCATGGGAAATGCATTAAGGCATTTAGAGAAATCATTTAGTCATTGGAACATCACACACATTAACTTTCTCCTTTGTAGACAAGAAGAAGTCAGAGATAAAATCCTTAAATACACCAGGAGACTAATCTTTAGAGGGAACGGTTTTGAGTTTAGGACAATTTTGAGGATCACAAATCTTATCATAAGTAGGCAAGCGACATGCACCATGGGTATTGTGTCAAAGGTGAAGGCCAGTAACGCGTAAACAGCTCTTGTTTCGACAATTGTTTCGATTTGCATAAAAATGTTCAAACGTCTTTTGTTTATGTCACAGGAGCCCTGACGTTTGACATTTTACCCACAATACATTTCGCTGCACATGCGTACTTAGAATCGTGAAACACCTTTAATTTTATCATCTGTGCTTATGCCTGGATCCTAGATTGTCTTCTACGTCGGCCATCATAATTTCAGTACCATAAGACAGCACATTAAATAAATGGTGGCTATCATAATAATGGCTTTATCTTGAGCACGGCGACAGTGTACAAACATCGGGAATTACTAATTCTCATTTGTAGACGTCTTAAAATTCACCATTCATTTTATCTCCTTCTTTAATGTCGCGGTCTTAGGGTACCGAGCGAAATTATGAGAGTTGACGTCAATGGCAACCTTTCGGAATTAATAGAATTGATGTTTTACCAAGGGTTTAATCCTATTGAAGGGTAGTGAGTTGAATATAATTCTCTATGATTATGTTAGCTCCCTCGGTTGTCTTTCGATTATTTTTACGCTTGCTGCAAACAAAACTTACAGCGGTAAGGTTCAGTACAGTAGAAGGCAAATTTGATCATTTGGTAGACTAGAAAGCCAACATTTGCCAGCAAATGCTGAACATATTCCTTCCTAAAATTGCTTAAATATTGATATCATTGACATACACCGCTTCTTTTGATAGAGGAATGTGACTATTTCAAATCCGAATACAAAACATTGTTAAATTGGTAATATCTAGATGAAATAAGTAAAAGATTAGAAGCAATAATAGCAAAACATGATAATTCACTGTGTCTAGAATTGCAAAACGTTCGAGCGACTTTGGAGCCAACAAGTATGATAACTAATCACTAGGCTACAGCACTCCACAGTTAAAATGCTAGGATTATTTTAAACGAGCACTTTTCCGCGTCAGTATTAACCTTGGCGTTCCCCCGCTGACTACGTCAAGGATTAATGTGCTAAAGTAGCTATTGCGTTGCCGTAAGCTACTGTGCACAAACGCACGTGTGTAGAATACGGTCAACAGGTTTGTCGTGGCCTTGCATTTATACAAATAGGAGGGAGCCTTTGATACTCACTGGGCGATTCACTGCATAGTCATCACGTTGGTGCTTTTAATTTGTATAGGAATAAATATACATGAATTACTATCTATGATATGATTTTCGATCCTTTTATTTTGATAATGCATGTTGATTGAGGTGGGGTATATTGTCTCTGTAGTATTTTATATGACCATAATTGATACTGTTGTAGTATTGCACATTACTGATACTGCCGTACGATTGTATGGTACATAATTGATACTTCCGTAGTATTGCACATAATAGATACTGTCGTTATATTGTACATAGCTGATACTACGCGTAGTATCGTATATAATTGATACTGCCGTAGTATTTTTCATAACTGATATAGTATTGTACATAATTGATACTGCCGTAGTATTTTACATAATTGATACTGCGACAATATTGTACATAATTGATACTGTCGTTTACTGTACATGATTTATACTGCCGTAGTATTGTACATAATTGATACTGCCGTAGTATTTTACATAATTGATACTGCGACAGTATTGTACATAATTGATACTGTCGTTTACTGTACATGATTTATACTGCCGTAGTATTGTACATAATTGATACTGCCTTAGTACTTTTCACAATTTATAATGCACTATCATTATGCATAATTGATACTGCAGTATTATTGTACATAATTGATTCTGCAGTAGTGCTAATTAATGCTACCGTAGTATTTTACATAATTGCTACTGCTGTTTTTCAGCTATAAAAACCTTTTTTAGCCATAGCGTGAATAACTCTTACCGCCAATACAGCTCTATGAATATACATGTATGTTGTTTGTAATTTGAGATAATGTTGCATAAAGACTAAAAATTTAAAACGATATGCACAAAGTCGTCTTCCAAGAGAAAGAAACGACCGTAGTATTAGAAATTGGTTATATCTATAGTTTTCTTTATTATTGTATTTCATTATTATTATCAATTAGTTCAAAGGAGGAGAGCTTGGGAAAGCCTCCCGGATTTTTTCCCTCCTCCTGCAGTACTGTTATATTTTGTATATTTATTTGCCCATGTTTCTTATTTCATTTGTGCGAACCAATAAACAAACAAACTAAACAAAGCAAAAACACCAACAGATCACAACTGGCCGTGTGGGCTACAACAGGAGGAATTTCTGCACCAAACAAAACATAAACCCTCAATACAGTTCTATCATTGGATATACAGAATACTACGCATTCAAGGGGCAGTGTTTGTTATAACACTGCACAAAATTCGATCTTTGAGCATACCTTATAGCTTAAAGCATGCGTAAATGTCATTTTTTTGTTTCTAATCGAATGAAGAAACGAAACATTTACACATAATTCAAGATGTGCTTAAAGATCTAATTTCATGCCTTGTGAAAAGCAAAGATTCAGAAAAAAAGGGTAACGACAGCAGAGCAACATATTTTACTTAAGCAGTGCTAAAATAGCTACGTACACATAGCCGTTACAATTCAAATTATATGCATCACTGTCACCGTGTAGGAGTTTGGTTAACCGACATTTAGTTCCAAAACATGACCGGACCGGTGGACTACGTTTTGTATTCAGTGTGGGTGATTCAAGGCGTTATACAACACTGTACAAAGTGTGCACCAGAAATAGAAACAAGGCGTCTGGCAGGAAGAACCCAAGATAGATTAAAAGTATAATCATCAACGCCTCCACCCCCTTTGGAGTCTTATGATGAAATGTCCCTAATGTAAACAACTCGAGCGTAAGTTCTACGTCATCGTGACGTCAGAGGGACCGCGCGGCGGACGACCATCAATTACCAGCATTTAACCGCCACGATTACCCAACCATGGGTGGGAATACGGCGCCTCACCGCACTGAAGAAATCAATACTCATCTACATGCTTGAGTAACCCAATGTATAAGGACCCTCGGCTTCCATAAAATACGCAGAAGGCGCTGTTTAGACGTTAACGACAATCGGAAGAGGACTCAAAATCTGCCAGCATGCTTGAAAACGAAGCTTCGAGAGGCGTTGGATACGTGTACGGAAATGCTTCGGCGTAAAACCACTTCCAAACAGCGCAGCTTGAGAAGCTTTTGATATGAACGGCTTACCGACCAGCATTGGGCTTGATCTAGACGATCAAACAATGGCACGGACAGCTCGTTTCTGTACTTTAATTTGCCTGTGATGTATATATATCTACATAAACTGCGGTGCTCAATCTAGCGGACACTGAAGAGAATGTCAATGCAATATTCCACCTTGCGGTTCGTTGCCGTTTGTGTTATCGTCTTCTTGACGGACGTTGTGGGAGTAGCAAACGGTGGTCGAATCCCAAAAAGGACTGCGAGCATCGATAGCCTTCTACAATCCCTGGATAACAAACAAGTGCAGTTTGAAGGGCTGATGGACCGATTAGAAGAGCAACTTAACATCGGTATCAACAGAACGGATGGGAACAGTCCAGGTAGGTTTATTCTTTCCCCAAAGAATTTAAAGAGGACTGTATGTCTAGATTATTCCTGATTTAGATTATACAAAACCTTCAGAAAAGAATTGAATTGGGATCTAAAAAGAATTCGATATGCAGTATGAAGAAACATTTTTTTTGTGATATGTTTTTTTTTGTCATCGTACGATAGGGGTTAAACTGTAAACAGTGTGGATTATTTAAATCCATAGATTATATGACTACGTTGTCAATGATAATGAGATATCCAAATTATATTCTAAATTTGTTGTGGAGTAGTGTTACATGGTAGAAAAAAAACATTTTGAATACTAAAATACTAAAAATTGATATTCACAAAGCCATGAACGTTAAGGTATGAATATGGCGTCAATTCCGGTAAGTCCGTCGGATATTCCAAGACCGCCACATGAAGATAAAAAAATAGTGTTATTGTAGTGAGGCAAAGATACAGTGTTCTCATGACAAAAAGAAGTGTTATTTAGGACTTTTCAAGAATGCTTTGAACACCTGGATACTTGAAGTACGCATACCTTAGGGTTCTTTGATGCTGTATTTAAAGGCCTCTTAGATCCACCGTTGTTGCTCTCATGCTTTATGTAATGGTTTTCTGATAGGAAAGCCAGAGGAATTACGAGCCTTAACGTTACAAACTAGAGCAAATAATTTTGTACCTCAAACACGGTAGAAGATAAGCGAACTTCATCGTAGATTGAATTTTAATGATAGAAATATCCTATCAATTCGTTAGACATGAGTAGCACTGAAATTTTGTATTCCTTATGCGTTATTACAAAAAGACTTTCACTGAACCCATTCAATACTACGATCCTATTTTTACCAAGAAGCTTTATCTTGGAGAAGCCGAATTTAAATGCTAGACTACGTTACTTTTACCAACATGCGTATGTATGCTTTGTCTTTGTTGTGACCTGTACTTATCTCGTCTGGGCAAGGATTTGCAATAGATAACTTCTTTCATTCATTACTTGTGTTGCATCTTGAAATATATAAAAAGAGACGTTTAACGACATTTATCGGGATATGGTGTATCAAAAGTTGCCAACGCTTCCTAAGGGCTTGTGGTATAAGCCTTCGATTTCAACACATCAAACGGGGCTGTGTCTACGTCAATTGATTCGCTTGGGGTTACCAAACGAATCTCATAAGCTCAAGCGAATGATCTTCGATTTTAAAACATGAAACAGTGCCATATATGTCTACGTCTTAATCCTTTTAAGCTTAGGCCTAGGAAAATTACTGTTGTGTTTCCAATGACGATCCTGAAAGAGTGTGGTTGGGATTTTTTGGTTATTGTTGTTGTCGTTTTCGTTTTTAATGTATTTTCTATTTGGCCGATCCAAGTGATCCAATAAGCACTGTTTTAACACTGTTGAACTGTTCGGCATCAAGACACAAGAATTTTCAAACAGCATATTTGTTTGTTTGAACCTTTGTTTATTCATGATAAGCTCAAATCGGCACGCAGGCCGCTTTTCATTGAGGTCATGAGGGAAGAGGTAAGGGTCAGATACAATATAACAGAGATACACAGTCATTTGAGTCCTAATAACTCTATCAACATAAATCATTACATGTTTATGGTACAGCAATATACAATTTCTGCAACATACAACATAAAGTAGGGTGAAAGCTGGTTCATGGTCCGTGTCCGTTTGTTTAGTTCATTTCCGTTACTTCAAGAGTCTCTTAAAGGAAGTCAGATTCGGAGCCGTACGTGTGTCTGGCGGTAGGCTGTTCCAGACATTTGGTCCACGGTAGGCTACCGATCTTCTGAAGATCTCTCGCTTGGGTTTGGGGACAACCAGCTGACTGCTTGTGCTTTGATCATACAAATATACAATGTAAACTTGAGACAAAAATAGGGAAAACATGCTGGGAACGATTTCACAACGTTTTCGTCACTCATTGTCAGCATTCCATCCCCCAAAAGGCTATGGTCGGCAGGTTTTTAAAGAGTCTATCGGTCTGGTAGCCGGAAACACAACATTTTCCCTAGGCCTTACCAAAATATGCAAGTTAACTTTTGACTTGATTTATTTCAAAGCCCTGCACTATTTCCTTTGTAGATCGTATCTTGGGATAACCATTAACCTGTATGGTGTTTTTACGCCATTGCGCACTAGAACGTAAACCTGTCTCATATATAAGAGTCTCTTATGCAAGAGTTGTCTGAATCTGTATCTGTATAGTCCGTATAACTTCCCTTAGCCATTCAGCGTAATGACATATCAGCTTCGCCGGCACGCTCCGCGATAGTAGCGGGTTAATACATTGCACTAAACGACCATTACACTGAACGAACCTGATGGCTTTTATCTCATTGACTCTCTCTAGAGTTCACTCGCTCAATCTGCATTGAAGAGGTTTTCTATTTCAAGTCAATGGTTAATGCTTGCGATGAACACAGCACTTTCGCTAAAATGTTAAAAGATAGGAGATTGCTAAGATATATGAGCAACAGATTTTGCTTTAGATCATATCTTAAGATATTGCACTCTAATGAAATTATTGTTGCAGCTGACCGATTTTCTTTTATATGGACCAGTCAAATGCATTAGATGTTTAATGTGTGTGTGTACTAGAATTCTAAATTGCAAAACGTACGTTTCATTTTCCCTTGCTAATGATTTGGGTGATATCATTAGCTAGATGTAAAAATCCCAGGAACAATTTGAAAATGAAATATTGAGTCAGAATTTTACCACGACAAATTTAAGATTTTTGCGAGACTAAGGGTCAGGTTTCATTTGTTGGATGATCTCCATACGATCGAAACCTCTTGTGGCATTTCTGCATGTCATCTGCCATACAAAACTCGGCAGTCTTGTTACAGAAAAAAAGGCTGTCTTAGTTCCTTGTCAGCGGTTGGCTCTGTCACAGCCAGATACAAATGTCTACATTGAAATATTACGACGTCTTACGACGAATATGACCGAGACATAAATCGGCTGAAAAAATGGAGCAAAAAACTTCGAAATAAATTCCAAAATCATATCCAGCTTCTTGTGAGTAACTTTTATTTGGCGGATCTTCTAATCCTTCGCTCAGCAAGATTGCCCAGGTGGTTCCATCCCCGAGCCAGCAATATAACACACCTTTTTATCAATTGTTGTCTCCCTCAGGGCACCTTCTAGATCTTTAAGCTTGTTGAATCATCTTGGGACGTCGGAGCAAATCAAATAAAGCGTGCCCTAAATTTAGCAATATGAATCCTACAGAGGCCATGATAAGTTGTAACAAGCCATCTAATTTGTCCCCTTGCTGGAATGGATTGTATCAAGCTATGTAATTGGTTCTCTTCGTGGAATAAGTTTTGACATGTCATCTAATTGGTTTTCTTGGTGGAATAAGTTGTAACAAGCCATCTAATTTGCCCCCTGGTTGACTACGTCATGCTCCTATGGCTTTAAGTGGATTTCTGTCTTCGCTGGTGCCCGAAGGATTGCTTGTTTTCTACGTAACGTCATTTGATCTCTAGCTTCTTGGAAGTATCTACATGACAGGCACGATTGGATAAAAATTTATCAGTTTTTGACAATACCTTGTGCTAACAATAGCTCCCATACTTCCTACAGGAACCCTACGACCATTATGTATTCTTAACAAAGGGAGGAGACGATGAAATCTTTTTTGTAATTTTCATTTTCAAGCAATGATATGTGCTCACGTCAACTTAGTTCCGACGGTTACCCTAAGACCACCATTTTTTTTTTTTTTAAATTGTGAATTTTACAAGATCTTAGCTGATGGAGCATCAGTGATCCCCAACGTCTACACATTTCAGATATCAAGGTGTTTGAAATATTATCAAGAAGGCCTACATTTTTTTTTCTCCTTTTAATGTTATATATACCTTGTATTCATGAAATTATACGATTATAAATGAATTTGTGTGGTAGTCTAAAAGGCACGTGCTTTGAAGCTGTGCTAAACAAGTGATGTATTGCGTGTATATAGAAGTCCAACAGCTCATTCATGCAGGTCAATATATTCTAACACATCAAGGGAAAAGGTGCCCAAAATCTATTACTTAACCTCCTACTATAATTAATTCGGCTCCCGGCTGAGCTGAGTGAAAGTCAGCCCATCCAAATCCGAGCACCAAATGCATTCTGCCGTGACTGAAAGAGAACAAGGTGTATTTTTTGTCGTATGCAGTGTTTTCATTGACTGTCCATATATCAATGAAGCAGGCAGGTTCTGGCAGCCTTGTTGGTGTCCTTGCTTTACATTTCAATGGACTGTGGCTCAAGCTTACACGGCATTCTTTTAATTTTATATAGTTTCTTCTAGGAGCTAAGCCCACTTTAACAAAGGCTTTAATTTCTAGATAGTCGAAATATTTCTTGATGTCGGTTATAACCTTATCTTATTATATAAGCCTGTTAAAAATTTCGCAAAGCCATGGATGTCTTTGGGGAAGCGAATGTTTTTTGCGGTGATATATTAGGATGGAAGTTGCAGTCACCATTAATGGAATGCCCTTCAGGTATGGTCGCCACATGAGTTTATGATAATAGATTTAACGGTCTGACCTTTACAACCTGCCTAGCTAACAGCTTAAAATTAATGGTCAACGATTTAAATCTGCATTTGTATCTAGTATATAGCCGGTATAACCGCCCTTTTGGCGTAACACACCAGCTTCTTAGGCACGCGGTGCGGTAGTAGTTGGTTGTATTACACTGAATAACATATCATAACTAAGCTTTGCACATCTTGCTGTACGCGTTGTTTAAAGCTGCATGATAGGAATTTTCCAACATACATAGATATGAATACATATATATATTGTGTAGAAAAATCCCCATCATACAGCTTTGAACAACGCTATCTATATATTTATATTTCAATATGTATGTATAATTTTTATATAGATATAGATATATACTTAGCTGCGACGAATTCCACTTTACAATAGATTTAAGGCCGGAGAAACGATCTTTTTTTTTTCTTTTCTAGCATAATAACTCTGGTACAAATGTACGACTGAATGCAATATTTTCAGCAGGCTTACATTTCCCCAAAATGGGAACGTAAAGATATCATTCATACCCTTTATACCTGGCGCCACTGATCTTGTTTTATAGCATTGCCACTAATGCAGTGGGTTTTACTTGACGAATCGATGCTTAACGTGCTTCTAAAGACGTCGTCTTATTATCACATTATTTCTGCAAGAAGCTGCGAGGGCAGAGCGACCAGACATTTGACAGATCACTTAACGGAGGCCCGAATCAACTAGACGGCAATCATGCTACAATCTCGCAGCGACCTAACTTTGATTTGTGTATCTTACTTGGTGATGAGAATATCATGGAAAAGATCAATTGTGACTGAAAAAACAGAAGAACATAAAGCGTCAAAAGGGTCGTTTTAACCTTTAAAATTGATTAAGCTCTAAATGAAATTTCAGGTTGCAGTGAAGAGGCCACCGCTGGAATGGAATGAGAAACAAAATCTTTCTAACGTTTTAAAGGATTTTGTCGTCTTTTAAATCATACGTTCACACCGTGCATCATATTCTAACTATAAAATCAAGGGACACAAATCTAATTTCGGTCACCCAGCGGTCGCTCAGCACATCATCATGGTAGGCTGCATTTGATCGCTGCGTTTTTTCGCCTGTATTACTCTCACAGGCAGACATTAAGGTACTCACAATGATGCAACCCGACGGAAATCCACGCATGCGAGGGACTGATAAAGCCAAGGTTAAGCTACAACATCAATCTTACGAATACCCAGTGAATATGTCTTCTTCTTGATGTAGTAACGTGCTTCATGTCTTGATGTTGTGTCGATCGATGATCTCATGCCAAAAAAATGCGCAAATGAATGTTTTATCCTGAAGATGTTAATGTATAGGGACGTGTCTTGACGTTGGGTCAATCGGTGATCCCATTCGAAAGAATAATAGGCGCAAATGAATATGTTGTCCTGAACATGTAAATGTCTATGGTGTTTCATCGTGTCATGAAATCTTTGTGGTGCTTTTAAGGAATTTGAATGTGGGGAATGTTACTAACAAAAGAAGATCATTGTTGTTTTTTAGTCTTTTGATGTATAATGGCTTTTCTATATTATTGTATATACATGAGAATGTCATGATCAACTCTAATAATTCAGTCGAAGTTTCCCTATATAAGATTGTCACATTAATAAATGTGTTGCCCACGCCTGGATACATCCATATATATCCACGTCGAAAAGACGCTCTATACATATCATAATTAGATTTTAACAACGCTTACAGCTAGATATGCAAAGGATATAGGTTCGTTGTAATAAAACCATCTGCTGTCGCGCCGCGTGTCTGCAAATTTAAAGCTGGTGTATTGGGCCGAAGGGTGGTTAACCGACTAACGTTGTACGTACTGATATAGATACAGCTACAGTAGAGATGTCTTTCGCTTCCAACATTCTCTATCTATTTTCTGTATTCTTCCAATTTTCTTTATGTGGAAGTCTTATGGCACCCGCGGATATAAAAAAGCTACCATTGCATATGTAAGAGTGTGTGCTTACGCTATGTATAGATATAGATGACGTAATTGGCACTCAAACATGCATGCAGTATAATAATTGATGATGAGGATCGCAGCAAACACGTAGACGGCAGAATCGCTTTTCCCTAATGTACCGTAATTGATGACTTAGATTAATACGGATTAAAGAGCAAAGCTTATTCCATCGCCTGCAGATTTTATTATCTCATATTGATTTTTTTAGATATTCTGTCACATAGTAAAACTTAGTGCTGCAGTAGAATTATCAGAAAGGGTGACATTTTACAATCAATCACCAGCACAAATACATATTATCTATGAAACTGGAGACAGACATGGCTTAAGCGTCTTATAGGATTAGATGTAAGATACAACAGATAAAAACAAAAGGCTTTTTGATCTCTTATCGCCTGAGCCTTAAAAAATTCTACATATTGCTTTTAAAGGCCTCTACATCATAGCAAATTATTAGAGAGAACAAAACTATACAATCCATCACCAGCACGAAAGCACCTTACCTCTAAAAAACGTATGTAACTGGAGACGGATATGATTTAAGCCACTTGGAACCCCGCTTATGTAGACTTTCTCGTAGGATTAGGATACAATGCTATCTATACAACGCATTTATTTAATCTTATTAACTATAAATGAGCCTGAAATATTACCATTTTATCATCATATATGAGACTCATCATGTCATGATGGGTACATATATATTGTTTAATTTTTTTTTACAGCTAACGTTGTTTTTGCCCATTACTAACCCTACAACAATGGCTAAAGTCTATTGGGGGTAGCTAGCCTTGCTATTGCTGGCAGAACAATGTATATATGAAACACAGCATGTAAACAAACCATATGATTACCAGACATTTAAATTTATTATGGGTTTTGCTCAGCACTGTAGCCTTTTATGGCAAAGATGTATGATTACCATAAACTCGAATGGGAAATTCCACAGAGAGACAGTTTAACTTTCAAAAACCTCTCAACGTTCAGTCGGCGATGACCTCTCGGCGATCTCGGTTTAACTTCTCTAACAATTTCTGAATGATTTTTCAATGTTTCCAATAATCTTTAATTGACTGCCAACGTCTTCAAATGATCTCTAAATTGGTGTTTTAATAGTATAATATTCGATGTCTTATACAGTATTTCTTTAAAACTATTCTCACAGTTCTTCCAATGGTGTCTTGATATACGGTTTTTCAATAAACAATGATATTTGATTTAATCCGACGTATTCGGCTGTATAGAAAAAAAATACAGCCAGAACTACCTAACTAACTTAATGCTATCAGAAATGGCTATCCCTGGCAACTGGACAATATACAATGAAAAGTATTACGATCCACATTCAGATCCTTTAACAGAGATAGCGTTTGTGCATATTATACAGTGATCTCTATGATAATTGTTTGCTCATCGATGGCTTTCGCCCTATGGAAATGATTCCAAACACTCCACCCCACTAGCTGCCATGTTGTACCCACGAATGGCTTACTTTTGTTTCGTCTATGTTTCTTATCTTGTCCTCACTCGCTGCAGAAGACCACGCCATGCGGCCCCGTTCTTCCAGGCACGACATCCGGGACCTCCTGAACAGCTTGGCGGAGAAGCAGGACCAGTTCGAAGATCTTCTGTGGAGACTCGAGCTCCTACTAGGTAAGATATCTGCTCTCTTTAAGAAAGGTCATTTAACTTGACTAAAGCCCCCTCTCACTGGACCAACGGCACGCTGGCGGCGTCGCTGCGTCCTAAACTGGATTTGTGTTACTCTTTCCTTTATGACCGTAATGCTGTCTATTGTCATGACCCGTCTTTGTCAGCAGAGCTAGCCCTTTGTAAATAGCCTCAGGCTAGTTGGACAGCCCTTGCTGTGTGTCCAAAACAGCCAAACCAATAAATAGAATAAATGAAAATAATGGGAATATCATTCAAAACGTACAGGTATGACCAAAACACACAAAGCTTTAAACTATTCTTTTTTTGTTGTTGATAAAATTCGTTGAGTGCCGCGGGACCAGTGAGAGGGGGGCTTAAGAAATGAGGTCTGCGTTCTGCAAAATATACCTTTATCATACCCTATTCATATATCTATGTCGGCAAATTGCAATATACAATTCTATACAAAAACGAGGCAATGCTATACATCAAGGACGCAGAATACTGTTAACGTTATCAACAGACTGTGCTAGAGTATTAGTAATGTATAGTTAGATTCTTCATAAAGTGGATTATTTCTTTAAAATGTTAAAATATTAGCAATAGTTCAACTGGTATATTGTACTGTACAAATTGAAATACATTGTACCTGCTATAATTGTCGCGCAATAAAGTTCTCTCTCTATGACGTCAACTCTCACAATTAAAAAAAGAATAGGTACAATAACACCACTGTATCAAAAAATGTGTGTACTCAAGGATATATCGTATATTTGATGTCTTTAAGTTTAACTTTTTTTGTAAAGTGTGGTGGGCTTAGGATATTCGGTAAGAGTTGGCGCTATATAGTTGTTAAATTATACATTAAGCTTAAATACCAACTATGGCAGGTCTATCTAAACATCGTAAATAATTCAGGTTTTCAATTACTGCGCAAGATTTGATGAATCGGTATTGGGATGAAATTTGTATATAACATACGCGTTAAAAGTAAGGGATTCTTGCAAGCTTCAACATGGTATCAATTGCATTAATTTCTTATGAGCAATATGGTAAGATCTGATCGCATGTCAAGACATAAGTAAATGACCAAAACCATAAACAAAGTCATTGATTATAAAGGCTATAATACGCGTTACAGACACAACAAGAGTCTTAGGACCCAAAATCTCCATGAAACGTTTTCTTTTATTAAACCTGTTCCCCCCATTCTATATCGCTCAATGGTATGACCCCCGGCCACATGTTGGGGGCTCAGGTTCCACAGTGACCCACTTTCGCTATCAATAGCTAGTAACAGCTGTCAGTAGTGCTACAATGGCCAAAACTGCAAATATAGATTTCCCCATTACTTAGGCAAATTAAGTCCAATTTGCATAATTTGCACTTCATTGTATACAACCCTCTCTAAGCTACCTGCCAAGTAAATAACATGAAAATCTGTCGCTCCTTTCTTCAGTTATTCTCCTTTGAAGATTTTGACAAATACGCCATTACAGTTCCAGTGACACATACCAGAGGGCCCAAAATCGACCTTGACCTTTCTCCTCCCCACAGCTACCCACATAACAAATATCATTACAATTCATCCACACGTTCTATAGTTATGCTGATTTTACGCATCCGGTGACACATACATACATACACGGTAACACATTCATACACACACGCGCACACGCACACAAACACACTAACTTTGCATGATTTGCACTTCAGTGTATACATCTCTGTCCAACCTACCTGCGTACCAAATAACATGAAAATCTGTTGTTCCTCTCTTCAGTTATACCCCTTTAGAACATTTTTACAAATAGGCCATTGCAGTTCCAGGGACACAAACCAGGGGGCCCAAAATCGACCTTGACCATTCTCCTCCCAGCGCATACCCACATACCAAATATCATTACAATCCATCTACACGTTCTACAGTTATGCTGACTTTAAGCATCCGACGACACCCATGCAAACGATTTACCTCCTTACTTATGCAAATTCGGTCTCATTTGCATGGTTTGAACTTAAGTGTGTACAACTTGGTCTAACCTACCTGTGTACCAAAGAACATGACGATCTGTCGATCCACTCTTCAGTTCTTCTACATTGAAGATTTTTACAAATACGCCATTGCAGTTCCAGTCACACATGTCAGGGGGCCCAAAATCGACCTTGACCTTTCTCCACTTAACACCCACCCACATACCAAAAATCATTACAATCCATGTACAGGTTCTACAGTTATGGTGACTTTAAGCGTCCGGTGACACATACATACACACAAACACCAAACGCAAGCAAAACAGTATCTCCATGAAAAAGCCTTTTTTCATGGAGATAAAAAGCACAACGGAACATTGGACACTGTAACATGCAGGGACTTAATTCAGCACTGAATAAAACACAACTGTGCACTGTAAATTGTAATCGTAAGTCAAAATCAAATCTAAAGCGTTCCATAAAGCTCTAAGTGCTGCTCATTGTCCTGCAAATGTACCTCCTGCTACGTTCGACCGTAAGACCGTATAAATGGATTCTAGGGAAGGGTATCAAAGCTGACCTGTCTTCTTTAGCAGCAGGGTATGTTCATCCAGAACTAAACGGATTAAATTTACTTTGAATTAGACCGTTAAGGATGTAAGCTACCGTGGGATCTGATTGGGAAATGATGCGAGATGTAGCAGTGCTTGCTCATTGTGTACGGGGTTCCTTATTTGATGAGTAAGTACCGTGTCCCATAAGTATAAAGCTCTATTTTACCTTCCACATAATTCTACTCCCTGTGCATGTGTGGCAGATGAAATAGGGGCACTGGGGTATAGTGTCCTGTTCGTGTCGGCTACGGTAGAAGTAGAAGACGCCGACACTGGGTCTGATGGATCTTCCAATGCGTACCTTACATACTAATCTTATGTCTAAGCTGATCTTATTGTGGTAATCTGGAAAGAAAAGGATCATTTTCAGAAAAAAATTTAAACAGAGGAAGAAAAAATTTTGTGCTAGAAACAAGTTCAGCTGCACAATGCAGAAGAAGTAAAACTTTTCGTTTTTCATGGTCGCCAGTATGGAAGTTAAAAAGAATGTGTACAGATATATTATCTGAAAGCTTAATTTTACATACAATACTAATAAGGATGTGCATCTTTAAGCCTCAAAGTCTTTAAAGCCAGAACCACAATGACTGTATTTCTAGATATTCATAAATTAATTTTTTTTCGAATTACAGATTCTGACGAGATACAAGACATATCGCAAAATATGACGTCGTCATTTCTGAACGGCACTTCCGGTCTCATGCCTGCAAATGTAACGGAAGCGGAAGTGAGGTCAACCGGAGAGCACGACCCCGTTACAAAGACAATGGTTACCATGGTGATTTTCATCAGTCTAATCGTTTACGCCATGGTTATTAAAGGTATCCTGTTCTGTAAAGAACTACAGAAACATTAATGAAAGAAATATTGTGTTCGTGTTCGGCTTTTTAAAAAAGTAACGGTTTTCTTGGGAGCTGGAGGGGCATCTCGGATCCCATTGTATGATGGGGGACGCGGGGCAGTATGGGTACTGCATGTGGCAAACAACATAGTTACCATGGCAACATAGACCGGACCGCACACAGTGCGCATGTACGGCATACGCATAGTCATGGCAACGATGTTGTTGCAGTGCATGTTGCGCTACCCATAGTGCCTCGCGTTTCCCAGCATGCAATGAAATCCGTGGAAAGATCTATGACTGAAGCTAATAGACTGGTCATTTGTACATCCAAGAATGATATTAGGCGTCTTAAAGTGGTATAGTTTGTATCTAAACCTGCCTTAATGTACATGTAAGACAAGACGTTTCTTTGTTGTTGTTGTCTATAGTAAAGAATCATCCGGAACTATTATTCAGTAATGAGACATGTAAAATCTCTCAACCTGTTATGTCAGGCAGTGGTTTGAAAATTAACTTACTTGTACAGTTTTCCCGACATTCAGTGAAGTGATGATCTGTTGCATAGCTAATGTTGATTGTTATTCTTACAAAGAACTTCTTCTCCATCGTAATCGTATTGTAACTAAATATCTGATCTTAACATCTGCCATTGAGATAGACGTACAATATGTGATTAGTCGTAATTAATCAACATTGAAGGACGCTCTACAGTAGATACGCACCACACACCGATTGTCTTCAATTGAAACTGGTACAAACAAAAATGTAAAATGTGTTCTTCTTTTGTTTCAAAGGATAGCCAAGGATTGAAAGGATTGCACTATATAACATTCCATCCCTTGTTATGACACCCTTTGTTAAGTGCAAACATATATCTTCCTTTGCTCACCTTAATTTTTTTTCTTTAAGGTAAATATTATTGTAACATTCTCAACTGATCAAGCAAGCAACAGATTGTGGAAATGAATGTTGTCAGTCAAATTTGTAATACGGTACTTTGAAATGACGGTTAAAATGAAAATTGTGTCGCTTTGAATGGATTGCACTATATAACATTCCACCCCTTGTTGTGCAAACAGCAGATTGTACACATGAATGTTGTCAGTCAATTTATAATGCGGTGTTTTTAAAATGACAAATACATTTTTCTAATAAATGATTTAATGGCTTCAAATCGATTGCAATATAGTGCTGGATATACGGTTATGATGCTGATAGTTCTTATTAAATTTAAAACAGAAGGCAAGAAGATTAGCGGTTTTTAAACGCTCTATACTCAATGGGATTATGTATCGACGAAGCTAGCCCTAGCTAGCTAAATGCTCTTAATATTTCAGACGAAACATGTTAACTAGGGGTGGGTACCGGTACCGTGTACCGGTACAAAACCGGTATTTCTTAATGGACCGGTCCAAAAAAAAACCGGTCCGTAAAAAATCAGCGGACCGGCCTATGGACCGATTAGAAAATTCATAGTACCAGGCTACTTGCAGGCGGCAACATAACTGGTCTAAGAAAATACAAAACAGCAGATTTAACGAGTCATTTTCGAAGACGTTAGCTGTGAATCATATAGAAACACTTAAAGGATGAGTAGACAGACGGCGAGGAGAGTATAGTTATAATCTTGAGACAAAGTGCAAACCTAAGAAATTATATCGTTCCAGACATGACGTTTGGAGACTTTTACGTGTGTCTCGCTCTGCAAAATATGATGTACTGCGACACTACTATAATCAGGTACAGGTACAGGTCCGGACCTGGACCTGACCCTCTGGACCTGGACCTGGACCGGACCTGAATGTTATGTACCGGTACCCACCCCTAATGTTAACAAATCATCCAGACAGCTTTTAGACAGTTGTAAAGCACAGTTGACAGCAAAACACGTGCACCTTTTAGTGATCGTCACAGCAGACGACAATCATAAGTCGTATTGCTTATAAGACCAGTGTCTAAAGATTTTGCCATAATCTTAAAAGTGCGCAGGGGACATCTATTTCTTGGTCATGTTGGTGGTGCGCAATGTATAGCCATTCCCCGATGTACATTAAATTTTAGCACACTCTTGCACGATGCTTCATGAAGACAATTTGTAGGCGCTGACATGCTGCGGTGGTAATTTGTTTTAACGAGCATATATATGATTCTTTTGTTTTTTGGTATTTGGCATACCAAAAATGTAGGAAAAATTCTCCGCATCTTCTGGCAAAAGACTCTTTCAAATTCGGAATTGTACAAGTTGTAAACAAGAGTGTATGAATACCATCATCCTCAGTAGGAGGTGGAAATGGATATGGCACGAGGAAAGATCTATATGTGCTGAGGAAAGACCTAAATGACAGAACAAAAAGAGCACTACACCAGACATCAGAAGGGAAGAGGAAAACAATTGTCGGCCGAAGAATACACGGCGACGAACTGTGACGAAAGAACTGGGGGGATTTAACCATACTTGGAATACTATCCAGAGGGTTGCCAAAGGGAGCTGGCGATCTTCTGTTGCTGCCCTACAAGCCAGAAAGCATAAAAGGCAGCAAAATGTATGAAGGCGACTTTATTTCTGCCAAACTTTTATTTCGCAAGCTCGCATCAGTTTTAGGATACCCGGAGGATGTCACCATAAAAAGTAATTAAGTCAGCACAGCCGGAAATAAATAAAAAACAATACACGGTAATGAAACATTTAGAAAACAAGAGGTTTGCAGTGGTTTAAGGATGCTTCGCCGTCTGTGCCATGTTTAGGCAACTTTGCCAACGTTGCCAATAGCGAGGTTTTTGGAACCCCTCCCCAAAAAAAACAAAAAAATGCCATCCTGGACACAAAATGACGCCACTTTGGGAATACCTGTCACAATTTGCCGCAGTCAACTGATCATTAGATCTGAAGACCGTCGACTCGTATTTTGATGCCACGTGAGAATGCTCTATATATATCGAAGGGAACAGGTAAACCATTCCGTCAGCTACAGACCGTCTAGACGACTCAGACCACAGTGGACATGCATCATCACACCATACCCGACACAACTGCAGACGGCAATCATTGGTCGTAACACCATGAGATTTTCCACTGTCTCACAACTACGCAGGGGCATCTATTTCTGGATTATGTTGGTGTTAGAGTTATTCCCCGCTGTGCGTTAGATTTTAGTACACACTTGCACGAGGCCTGAAAGCTTGATGCACAAAATGTGTAGGCTCACACCTGAGGTGGTAATTTGTTTTTGACGGACACCTATAAGATTCTAAGATAATATACCGTTCTTAGAAATCATTGTGTCCCCACTGATTTAAAACCAATGTACAATGATTGAAAATTTACCAAAAAGAGATTTGTACTAATGAAGCGATGTTTCGCCGTTTTGTGATATTTTGCGCAAATTTCAAGCAAAAAACTGCGGCGATTTGCGAAAGCCTTTCGTAATTTAGTGCTGTCCGGTAAATACACGCATTATGATGCCACGTGAAAGCTCTATTTATGTCCAAGGCAACACTTTACCGTTGTATCAGCTACTGACCGTCTAGACCATTCAAACCACAGTGGACATGCATCATCACAGCACACATTATCCGACACCACTGCAGACGGCAATCATTGATCGTGACACCAGTGTCAGGAGATTTTCCACTGTCTCACAACTACGTCGGGACATCTATTTCTGGATTATGTTGGTGTTAGAGTTATTCCCCGCTGTACATTTTAGTACACACTTGCACGAGGCCTGGAAGCTTGATGCACAAAATGTGTAGGCTCAAACCTGAGGTGGTAATTTGTTTTTGACGGACACCTATAAGATTCTAAGATAATATAACGTTCTTAGATATCGTTGTGTCGCCACTGATTTAAAACCAATGTGCAATGATTGAAAATTTACCAAAAAGAGATTTGTACTACTGAAGGGATGTTTCGCCGTTTTGTGATATTTTGCGCAAATTTCAAGCAAGAAACTGCGGCGATTTGCGAAAGCCTTTCGAAATTTAGTGCTGTCCGGTAAATACACGCATTATGATGCCACGTGAAAGCTCTATTTATGTCCAAGGCAACACTTTAACCGTTCTATCGGCTATTGACCGTCTAGACCATTCAAACCACAGTGGACATGCAACATCACACATTATCCGACACCATTGCAGACGGTAATCATTGGTCGTGACACCAGTGTCAGGAGATTTTCCACTGTCTCACAACTACGCCGGGACTTCTATTTCTGGATTATGTTGATGTTATAGAGTTATTCCCCGCTGTGCATTAGATTTTAGTACACACTTGCACGAGGCCTGAAAGCTTGATGCACAAAATGTGTAGGCTCAAACCTGAGGTGGTAATTTGTTTTTGACGGACACCTATAAGATTCTAAGATAATATAACGTTCTTAGAAATCGTTGTGTCGCCACTGATTTAAAACCAATGTACAATGATTGAAAATTTACCAAAAAGAGATTTGTACTACTGAAGGGATGTTTCGCCGTTTTGTGATATTTTGCGCAAATTTCAAGCAAAAAACTGCGGCGATTTGCGAATGCCTTTCGTAATTTGGTGCTGTCCGGTAAATACACGCATTATGATGCCACGTGAAAGCTCTATTTATGTCCAAAGCAACACTTTAACCGTTCTATCGGCTATTGACCGTCTAGACCATTCAAACCACAGTGGACATGCAACATCACACATTATCCGACACCATTGCAGACGGCAATCATTGATCGTGACACCAGTGTCAGGAGATTTTCCACTGTCTGACAACTACGCCGGGACATCTATTTCTGGATTATGTTGGTGTTAGAGTTATTCCCCGCTGTGCATTAGATTTTAGTACACACTTGCACGAGGCCTGAAAGCTTGATGCACAAAATGTGTAGGCTCAAACCTGAGGTGGTAATTTGTTTTTGACAGACACCTTTAAGATTCTAAGATAATATAACGTTCTTAGAAATCGTCGCCACTGAATTAAAACCAATGTACAATAATTGAAAATTCACCAAAAAGAGATTTGTACTACTGAAGGGATGTTTCGCCGTTTTGTGATATTTTGCGCAAATTTCAAGCAAAAAACTGCGGCGATTTGCGAAAGCCTTTCGTAATTTAGTGCTGTCCCGTAAATACACGCATTATGATGCCACGTGAAAGCTCTATTTACGTCCAAGGCAACACTTTAACCGTTCTATCGGCTACTGACCGTCTAGACCATTCAAACCACAGTGGACATGCAACATCACACATTATCCAACACCATTGCAGACGGCAATCATTGATCGTGACACCAGTGTCAAGAGATTTTCCACTGTCTCACAACTACGCCGGGACATCTATTTCTGGATTATGTTGGTGTTAGAGTTATTCCCCGCTGTGGATTAGATTTTAGTACACACTTGCACGAGGCCTGGAAGCTTGATGCACAAAATGTGTAGGCTCACACCTGAGGTGGTAATTTGTTTTTGACGGATACCTATAAGATTTTGAGATAATATAACGTTCTTAGAAATCGTAGTGTGGCCACTGAATTAGAACCAATGTACAATAATTGAAAATGCACCAAAAGGAAATTGCACTTGCACGAGGCTTCATGAACAAACTAGTCTCGGCTCAAAAGACGGGTATTCATGTAAATGTAACAGGGGCTGATGTCGACAGCTGTATGATTCTAGATCTCAATGGACTGCACCAAATTGCATTAAGAAATTTAGCCAAATTTGCATATTTGTGCCAATTTTCCCTTGCGGTTACACTGACGTGCAACACATTCGCGTATGAAGCAGATGACCCAAACAAAATTGAAGCGTCAGGAATGTCACATTTTCAGTTTCGATACAAGTGACATTGTGATTTCATTACAAATCGCAGTGTTGCCACTGAATCTAAAAAAAAAAAAACACTGCACAATGATTAACAAAATTCATCATAAAGAAATTTGTAGGTACAGATTTTGCCATTTTGCACCGCTTTGCACTATTTTGCTATTTGTATTTTTTTTTTCAAATTCAAAAAAAACTCGCAATTTTAGGCAACAAATTGCGGCGATTGGAGAATACCTTTCGTAATTTTTGTGCAGTCTAGTAAGATACCTTCTTTACAATGCAACGTGAAAACGCTAGCTCTACATGTCGAACGAAACATGTTCTGATCATTACCTACAGTAGTACAGTTTCAAACCACAGTGAATATCACCACACCTCATCCGACGCCACTGCAGACGGCAATCATGGGTCGTCTCGGTAACGCCAGTGTCAAGAGATTTCCCACCATTTCACAACGACCGCAGGGCGGTCCCCCGAAAGTGCGAAATGGAACGAAATGGAACGAAATGGAACAAAATGGAACGAAATAGAACGAAATGGAACGAAATGGAACGAAATGGAACGAAATGGAACGAAATGGAACGAAATGGAACGAAATGGAACGAAATGGAACGAAATGGAACGAAATGGAACGAACTAAAACATATGTAACATTATGAAATGAAATACCAGTAGATAGCGAAATATAAGGAACGTTGCAACATTCAGAGTAGACCGGAACAGGAAGTAAAATACATAATATAACGTGTTTTATTTCTTGAATCTATTTGAAAATACTAAATACAACGTTTTTGCCGCGTTTTTGTGGCTAGATCTTCCCTGAAAATGGGGGCGCCGCGTGCAAAGAGCTCGGCCGTTCTTCCTTGATTTTACCAACTATCTGCAAATGAACTGCTGGAAATAGCAGGGAAAACAAGCTAACGGAACTGAGTATCGAAGTAAGGACTAGATTATACAGAAGTTGATGGTAACATTGCATCTCATAATTCACCAAGAGGGCATGAGGCAAGCGTAATTTCATTATTCATACAGCGTGTTTGCGCGTTGTGTGAACCGTGAAATACTTTTTCTGCTCGTTCACACCCTCCCTTTGTTTTGCCGTGAACAAGGAAGCAGAAATGTCTCCAGAGGTAGTTCCCAGTCCACGTCCGTGATTGAATGGAGTGTGAAGTGTCAATTGGTGACGCAGCGCAGAGCTGCATTTGCATATCATTAACGGAGGGGTCCATTCTCCGACAGCCGACCAGCCGACCAATTGGGTGTATATAAAATCGTTGTTGCGCGTATATGCATATGCTACGTACTAGTTATGGACTAAAACCGTATGTAAATAAAACTGAGAAGTCGGAGTTTGATTCAACCTGTCGGTAGCACGCCTACGTGCACAGTTACGGTGCGCTGGCAACAGTGGCGGTTCATTTGCATGCGGGGCTCCATTTGCAAGACGCAAACACGCTGTATGAATAATGAAATTACGCTTGCCTCATGCCCTCTTGGTGAATTATGAGATGCAATGTTACCACCAACTTCTGTATAATCTAGTCCTTACTTCGATATTTGTTTGCTTGTTTTCCTTGCTATTTTTTGCAGTTCATTTGCAGATAGTTGGTAAAATCAAGGAGAGCGGCCGAGCTCTTTGCACGCTGCGCCCCCATTTTCAGGGAAGAATCTAGCCACACAAACGCGGTAAAACGTTGTATTTACTATTATCAAACAGATTAAAGAAATAAAACACGTTATATTATGTATTTGTTTCCTGTTCCGGTCTACTGTGAATGCTACAACGTTCCTTATATTTCACTATCTACTGGTATTTCATTTCATAATGTTACATATGTTTTAGTTCGTTCCATTTCGTTCCATTTCGTTCCATTTCGTTCCACTTCGTTCCATTTCGCACTTTCGGGGGACCCCACCAGGGACATCTTTTTCTGGATCACGCTGATGGTAAGGCTATTCCCCGCTGTACATTAGATTTCAGACACTTGCGCAAGGCTTGATGGACCAAAATTATCTAGACCCAAAGGAGGGGCATACATGTACTGACTGAGGTAATAATTTGTTTTAACAGACAGCACTATGTGATTCCAGTATATAGAATGTTGGGGGAAAACTTGGGATTATAATCAAGGCAGATTCTATAGAAGCATGTTTGGAAAGAAATTGGGGAAGAGAAATTTGGCGAGAGAAAACTTCGAATTTGAGCGCCAGCATGCCATTCCTCTTCCGTTCGGCTTATCGAGAAATAATAATTTCCCTTAGTATAAAGGATAAGCTATTCAATATCAAATTCAAAATGTAATTCACAGTTTCCCGAATTCAATGTAATGCGTATATACAGGTGTCCCTCCTGATTTAGCGCAAAGCGTTGTCTGGATCCCTTACAAACGTAATGCCCTTAATAAGACGGTCTTCTCAAACTTTGCTTCTGTAAATGAGTTATCATTTCTCACTTTAAGATTAAGCATGCTCTTACCAACTTGCTATAAAATTTATATTCTCAACAGAACAACTCATTTCATTTGATAGGATTGTAGCTAATGATATTTAAATGAGCACCTTTGTTTTCATACCTCTTGTCCTATCAAATGTTCAAATATGCTTAACTCTCAGATATAATAATGCAATATTTGAGTGAAGCAGACAAAACAAGTTTCATAATGAGATCCAAATACGTAACTTTTAGCAAAATCAATTTTTCACTTTATTCTTTTAGCATAACATTTATATTCTGACAAGTTTTTTTTTTAAATTCTAACACCCCAGAAGCAAATTCCTGATGGATAAAAGCTTTATACCATTGCCCAAATACCAAACTACCTTAGATTTAGCACCATGTCCGATTCCAAATGTACTACACTGTACATGTATAACGTCCAGAGGAAGTTGTGCAGTCACCATTCATAGAATTACGGCTTTTAATTAATGACGTACATGTACATGTATGGTAAATTCAGTTAAGTTTACCATCACCGTACCTACATTTCCACCACAAATGGTGAACATCAACATTTGCACAGTATCTTTCAGGAAAAATTATGATAGAAACACGACCTAAAAATTACTTCACAGTGGAAAAGTGACTGCAAAAACAGAATGGCTTTAGGACACCCTGCAAACATTCCAAATTCTTTGACAACATACATATTATACAATGTACAACTGGGAGAAATCAAAGCCATGTTTCAAGAAAATCAGTCCACAAAATGACCTGAGATATTCTTACTTCTTACAGTCTTTAAATGCATGGTTTCAATATCCTTTTACAGGTAGAGAGCCCAACAGTGAGGGACAAACATGAATGTATGGCAGTGTCGTGGGCTGATACCAATACCCAACAGCTACAAACTGTAGTGCGTGTACATGTATGTACAAAATGTATCTGCAAGGCAGAATTGTTACCACCCTCCTAAAAGCAGGACCGCTATCGCTTGATTCGTTGGCTCGCTCACATAGGGGCCCTGCTCTTTAGCCCCGGTAGACACAGTTCTGGCTCCGTCGCCACCAAAATAGCTTCAGCCAATCAGAGGATTTGCTAAACCTCATCCAGAGTAAAAGCGCAAAGGACGCTAGGAAGCTATCAACCAATCAGGTTGTCTCACATCATTACTTTAGGTTCAGAACAAATTAACCGCCAAATTGTGCTAAACAAGGGTAGCTCATTAATTAGTCATGAGCAACTGTCAGTAACGTCGCCAGAACCGTGTCTACCGGGGCTAAAGAGCAGGGCCCCTAAGCGAGCGAGCCAACGAATCCAGCAATAGGGGTCCTGCTTTTAGGAGGGTGAATTGTTACATGATGACTAAGTCACTCTATGGAAACCTTTTCAATAAAACAACGTACTTGCAGTAAAACTTCTTGATAATTCTGATATTAAGTTAGTTAACAAATATGACAATCTTTGGCAATAATTATGTAATGCCTAACAGGATTGCACTTCTAAAGCGGCCTACCCCATCCGACTACTAGGCCCCTAGGAAAAGGGGACCAATATGACATGGAGCACTTGTGTAAAACTACACAGTCTACACATAAAGGCACTAGATATCTTTTTAGAGAAGCCATAAGTGGTCTTTTAAAACCCACTTCTGTTAGTATCATAATAACGATTTAACTAATGTGTTATTTTGATACATTTTGGCCTTTGTCATCCTTTAACCAACATTCAATTTTTTTCACAGGTTTAATTGACACACTTGTATACAGCTGCAATAGGCTAGTGGGGTTAGTGCTTGCCTACTCTCCAAGCAGAGGAGGGGTTCCGGCTGTTTTCTTGACATGTTTTTAGGCGTCTTTGTCAAGCTTTCTACTTTGTAATTCATTTGGTCTCTACAAGCCTCAAAGAGACAAAAAAATGACAAAGTAGAAAGCCAGACAAAAACGCCTAAATACATGTCAAAAACCAGCCGGAACCCCTCCTCTGCTTGGAGAGTAGTGCTTGCCTAGCATGCTGTCGGTAGCAGGTTTAATTCTAACTTATCGAAGACCAAATCATACCAAAGACTTTAAAAAATGGTACACTGCTTAGTACTACGCAAATATGGGAAAAATTATGGAGATTAACAAATAGTGCTACCAGTGGACAAGCCCGCCTGCTGTAGCCTCCTACACAGACTTCCTAGTATGGCGGGTATATATTTGGGGGAAGGGGGTGATGCGATTTCTTACACGGGCAAGGTTCTCTGCCGGCAAGGGACACATGTATGTTGCCGAGGGAAGAAAGGCTGTCGTCCCTCGGCGGCGAAAGTCCCTTGCTGGCATTAGAGAACCTTGGCCAGTGTAAGTAATTGCGTCACCCCCTCCCCCAAATATACACGCCGCCGTTCTAGGAAGTCTGCGAAGGAGGCTATAGCTACCCTGCTGTAGTACTATCTGTGATTGCACAGCTATGTTTACCGAGGGTAAGGAAACAAAGATGTGCACCATCTTACACACCAACTTCAACATTTTATACAGTATCAAACCATGAACATATTGCTTTCTTGAGACAGAGAGACAAGTGAAAACTAGCCGTCATCACAGCCCCTTGTTGAAGTACACAGTCTTGATCTTGTCTCCGTATCTCTCCTGGATGGACGCTCTAAGGTCAGGCTCCAGTTTCTCAACAGATAAGGAACTGTGGAGGGCAGAAAACATACTTAATTTTAATACAATGTTGGGCATCAAAATATTTGAATTGAATCTGATGTAAAATACATGCATAATGTTGTGCAGTGCATCTTTTATAATGATGTGTATCTGATATCATTATTTGTTTTTCTAAAGGAGGCCAAAACTAGCTTTGTCTGACAGGTTGACTTATATATTGTGTTATTACAATCGATACAAAAAATAATAAATAAAACAGTGCCACAAAGGTACTATTATCATATAATATTATGTAATACATGCAGACTATATTTCACGCTTATAGATAAAGTGTAAATATGTGACATGTGATAGAATCAATTGAGACTTGAATTGTGTTTGTATGCTTTCATACAGGAAATGACATAAATACAGAAAGCAACTTACGCTCTTTGTGGGAATAAGGCACAGGCAGTAGGCACCATGAACACAAGGCTGAAACAATAAAAAAACTGTTTCAACTTTAAAATAATCAGAATTTAGGGGATGTCCCAATCACCCTAGATACCAAAGAAAGAATCAGTAATTCAATATCTAAAACATCATTCACAAATTTAAAAAAAACACAATAGAAATAGACAACCAAATTGGCAAGGAACATCAATCTACAGAATGTGATATGAATGTTATGTGGGCATTTGATAGCTTATATTGTACATGTAGTATGAACACAAAAATTGATGATGAAAACATAACATTAAAGAGTTTTTTTTACATTTAAAATCAGTAATTTTGATTTCGCATGTCAAGATGTTCTGTCCAGTAAATAGTAAAACAAATAAATCAAAGACAGCACCCGTTCTGACGGTCTTATAAATACAGAATCTGATGAATTTTACCCAACTCTCTGTTGTAAAATACTTTTCTAAATGCTTGATTCTAAAAAAGCCATTGTACTCACAAGCATCCAACCAGCATGACTTGTATAGGGCCATGGAGGAATTGTATTCTCTGTTTTGGGGAAAAAGGAAGCAGTATTGGTACAGGCAAAAGGCTATAAAATATCGGCAAAAGATCAAGAAAACAGAGCTGTAAAGTAGCAGCTATAAATTGACAGCCATAATGTGCACTGTAAAGATGTATAATGTTTTGTCTTCAATCCACTGTCCTTCAACTTTTTCCTAAAACTCTGCTTAAATACAAACACATTACAATTACTGTATTCATTTTCAAAATGCTAATGAATTCTTTGGTGGCTAGCTTCTACACGTAAATCATTACGTTCCAAGTTAATAGAAAGGAATAGTAGTACAATAAAAAAAACTGTTTCGATCCATTAAAGTCTGTAAGGTTGTTTTGCATGCAAGAACATTATCAAAAACATGATTTTCAGCTACTTATAAGTTAGAACACATACCTGCATCCACGTGTACCTCTCCAACCTTTGCATAATGATAGGACAGAACACTGAATAGAAAGAAAAAAAACATGTTCAAAGTAATATTCCTTATTCCTTCCTTTACTAATCAAGAATGACTCAATTCATACCATGACAGAAGAAGGTTGTCAAGCAACATTTTTAAACTTCTGCTACATGTACATTCCTTCAATCTCGTGTTGAGATAAAATCCATGATTATTCGGTGTGCTATTTTTGGAAAGAACAAACCTAAAGCTTTACATTGGAGATACTGAGAACTTAATGCAAATGAAAAAAATATGATTTTATAATTTGTGAGGGGAAAATACTAGCCAAAAAACCTTTTTACTTGTAGAGTAAAATATATAAAGTATGATACTAGTAAATGTATGAGGTGACACATAATATTTCTTATATTTTGAAGTCACCACAAAGACTTTGTTCCTGGATATCAGTAATGAATACGACTTGTGTATCATTTTAATGTACAAATTAGTAAAAAAAGATGGTACTCACACATGCCAGGTGCAGCCATGGACACTCTAGACACAAACACTTGGAAAATTCCCTTTGTTGCTGCTTTCTAAAGTAACAGAGTAAAAGAAAATAATTTGAAAGTTCCTAACAAAAGCAGAAACATTCTGGCGAGCAATGAATATACATCATATCAAGGACTTACAAAATATGTGAAATTTTCAAATACAAACACACACACACACACACAACATTTTGAAGATTTAAAATTGAATGTATACTTTTAATCTACAATACATCTTCAACTTTATTTCACGAAACATATTACGCTTAATCTTTTAGAATACAGTTTCAGTGTATTTCTTATTTCTTATTGTTAAGTACTACAAGTTACAACACTTACTTTGGACTTTCCCAGTTCATTTCCATTGCCATCAGTAACTACAATGCCATTCATGAGTTCCCTGTTAGAAAAGAAAAAGACAGCAATAGTTATATTATAGTAGCTTTTAAAAGGTGTATTTTAGAATTATAGCATTATCTATTTACTGGGGACATTAGTAAATATTGGGAATACATCAAATCAAAGTTAGTAGCAAATCTTGAATTGTATACATATATAGTCTAAGATAAATTATAATTATATAAATCTACAAATGTCAATGTATAAGTCAATATTTTCAAATCCAAGCTTTCTTTGAAGTATGATAATTACATGTTCAGTCTTAGCCAAAATTCGCTAATAGTATACAAATTCCACACATTCTACTTCTTATAGACCACATTTACTATTAAATGACATAGCTTTGCAAAGTACATTAAATTTTCTAAATCTAAAGAATGAGCATAAATACTAGTAGGGTTAATCAAATCTCAATGCAAGACCAAAACAATTTTGTGATCTTATAAGTATGAGTAGTACCTTTGTCTCATGAGGGGTATATTGGCAAAGTTTCCTGCAGCAACTGCTGCAAAAGGCACCCAGCGCCGCATCAACTGTGGGGCTTTCTGCAGTCAATAAAAATCACAGCCAATCAGAGGGATCACATACGCATATCAATGGGCTTAAAGAAACATTTGAAAGGTCCAACAAGTTCAATGTTTTGCTTTATTCTATTTGCATATTACATATTTCATTTTGTAATCAGCCATTTAAAAAGAATCCAATATATCTAGATGTGTACTATGATCAAAGTACATCTATTGGATTGTTTTTACATAACTTATGAAAATAGAAATTTGTTCCTGAATTTTCATTCATTCAGAGTCAGGAACTTAGTCATGAACTTTTGTGAGCAGAAAAATTGAACAGACAGCACTGTGTTTTGTTGTCTATAAAAAAAGTCAAAATTCTGCAGGTATGAATGGATGCCATTGTACCATTGAACAAACAAGATTGGCATTGGAAAAACAGAAATTGCCATGGCGACGATTGTTGATGTGGGTGATGTGTTAATGTAATATGTCTATGGCACTGTAAATTGGTATTGTTCATACTGGATATCCAAACAAAAGATGTCTATGGTAGCATGTATTGTTCTGTTGTGGTATGTGTGTTCGTGTGAATGTGTCTGTCTGTCTGTCTGTCCGTCTGTCTGTCTGTCTGTAATTTCCAACACTAGCAACAGGTTGGAATGTAACTTCCTGCCGTGGACTTTGCCCCAAAGGGTTGGACTGTAACTTTCTGCTTTGGACCCCAGCTGCCTGGATGGCCTACTTTGACAACATGCAGTGTAGTACCCCAGGGGGCCTAGATGACCTACATACCAATGGAATACCAAAGGTGCATGGATGACCACATTCCAGCATTCCAATACCTGAGGTCATGGGGGCTAACATCCAAACACACCAGAGATTACAAATGCCTGTGGACAAATTCCTATGCAATTTCTAGAATTCTTACAAACTGCACACAATACTATACCATTTGGCTCGAGACTACAAATGCCTGTGGACAAATTCCTATGCAATTTCTAGAATTCTTGCAAACTGCACACAATACTATACCATTAGGCTCGAGACTACAAATGCCTGTGGACAAATTCCTATGCAATTTCTAGAATTCTTACAAACTGCACACAATACTATACCATTAGGCTCGAGACTACAAATGCCTGTGGACAAATTCCTATGCAATTTCTAGAATTCTTGCAAACTGCACACAATACTATACCATTAGGCTCGAGACTACAAATGCCTGTGGACAAATTCCTATGCAATTTCTAGAATTCTTACAAACTGCACACAATACTATACCATTAGGATCGCCCCTGAGGCGTCGCCAAAAACAGTCAAAATTCTGCAGGTATGTATGGATGCCATTGTACCATTGAACAAAAATACAATACAGCAGCTGTTACTGAATATTCTTGCTTTCCTAAATACAACATATATAGTAGACTCATATGTAGGAGGCTTACCGATGTGAGAGAGTTCAGGCCCACAGACACTGCTACAGCCGCTGTGGTTGCTGAAACATACGCTGTACCGATCTGTCTGAGGAAAAAGGACGAAACAGATTAAACCAAAAATCCCCAAGTTTCGTGCCTCTTACACTTCCACATTCCTATATCAAACAAGCTGCTACCTAGGGGGTCTAAAACTACATCAGTTCTTCCTTACATCTCAGGCACTAAAAATCAAGACCTGATAGCACATCCAGGTCAAAAGATTTAAAAAAAATGGAAATTCTGCTGCAGTACCAAGGTCAAATACCAGGGGGCCTAAAGTCCACCCTGACCTTTGTATCCCAATCACCTACCTGCCTACCAAATATAATTGTAATTCATCTAGAGGTTCTTGAGTTATGCTGACTACAATTGTCCAAAAACACAGACAGACACACACACACACACACATAGACACGCCACAAACAATTTTTCATGGAGATAATAAGCATTAAAAATTTTCTGTGCCACCTTCAATTATGAGCGAGAAAAAAAATCATCTCAAGTGATATGTAAAGAGTGTTTCTATTTAAGTTCTGTTATTTTACTTACTTGGTTGTTATTGCTGATGCTGCATTCCTGTTGGTATAGTTGACCAGAGCATTAAAGGACTGGTTAATCCACTGCCAGAATACCACTGCTGGTATTGTCCTGCAAGTGTAATAAACAAACAAAACAGAAATATTAGTTTCACAACAAATCAACGGTTGAAATATCAAGAGCAGTTTTCAAAACAAGGCAATGACACCCCAACCAACCAATCGCTGTGAAACTCAGATTCGAATCAGCCATGACCCGACAAATCGCTTTTTAAGTTGCCTTAACGATTTAATCTGACTGACTTAAACAAACTCGCCAGTGTGATGCTGAAAGGTGTTTTAAAATATGTTTTCAGATTGACAATTTTGGCACTTTGGAAGTGATAGAAGCTGACCGCGATTTTACGTTTAACAAAAAAAATTATACTACTTTTCTTTAAACATTAAATCGTAGTCAGCTTCTATCGTTCTAGCGTTGACGGTTGCGAGATATATGTAGCAGACTTCACCCCCTTACCCATACTGGTAAGTTACCCTAAGCTTCCGGTCCCTCAGACAAAATTAGCTGAGGATGTACGGCCAAACCTGGGGAACGGGTTTTCTGCGCATGAAAAATTTGGGCGTGAAAATTTGGGCGTGAAAATTTGGGCGTGAAGAATTTGCGCGTGAAAAAATTAATTTCTTTAAAATGTGTCAGAAAATATGAAGTATAATTTTCTTAGACAAGAAAATGTGATCCCATGATACAATTTTTCATCTGATACCTGAACTTATGGTTTGAAAACTAAATTGATTTTTTAGTCCCTTGGGAATAGTTCCCTTGGGAATAGTTAAACTTTTGGGGGCTTGAAACCTAAACATTTGAAAATCACTTGAATCTTTAAGAAATACATTGTCAACTTACTTATATACTAGTATAGCCTGGGTGCCAGCCTTTTTAGCTTCCGTCCGCTACCCTAGCTCCGCTGCGCTACCCAAGCTCCGCTGCAGGAGCGGAGCTTGGGTAGCGTACGTAAGCTAAAAAGGCTGGCACCCAGGCTAATGAGAGTAAGCTTTTGTATTGTAAAATGTAACTATTTGAAGCTTTTCTCCATTCTATTAGCCTAATCTAATCTTTTCTCAAGCAGATTCTTTCACGCGCAAATTTCAAACATTTTTGCGCGTGAAAACTTAACATTTGAAAATCACTTAAAAATCCCTTGAAGACTGAAAGAACAACATTTTGAACTGTAGAATGCAACAATAAGATACCTAATTCCATTGTGGGTCATCTTATTTCAAGTTTTTAGCTTAACCCTCAAACCACCGTATGGGGTCAAAACTGACCCCAGGCGTATATCAAGATGTGCCATTTTGACATTTCGAGTCGAAAACAAAATTCCTTCTATGAGTTTGTTTGTATATATGTCTTATAACTTCTCACAAGTTTTTACCGAGATTGGCTCATTGTTGATTAAGTTATTCTAGAAAGTTTACGCATGGTCCAGTGGGGTCAAAACTGACCCCAGCAAAATCTGCACTCATATTCCCTATTCTTTAATACTTGTCATCCAGTAACATGTATGATAAGGGTTATCATGATCATAGTTACAAAATATTATTTTGTAGAAACGTGAAAAAAACAAATTTTTCAAATGAACGTAAATATTAATGACCTTGCGACGTATTATGACGTCATTTATGTGACTTTATTGACGAAAACAAACAAATTGGGTATTTCCATATAATTCAAAGGTACACGATAAAACTTAAGTAGAAATTATGTATGATAAATCATAATATATCCAAAGACGTTATCTGTAGATGGCAACAGGAACGACGTCAAAATGACGTCATAAAAATCATAATCATATCAAGTTACACTAGCGAAATCCGCCATCTTGGTTCCGCCATCTTGAATTATTTCAAATGCATTTTTTCATCATATAACCTTATAACACAATAAAAATGGACCAAAGCGTTTATATTAAGATTATTTCTGTTTGAATAAACATGGTAATGATGAAATTTGAGGTTGAAATAGCCGGTTATAGCTAATCTAATTATATCGTCTGCCATCTTTGATTTTGACCGATGACGTAATCAAATATGCATAAATTATGACTATTAAATCAAAAAAGTGATAGTGAATTAATTTGGTTGGTATTGATGTCAGAAAATAAGTGCAGTTTAAAGAGACAGCCCTAGAATTACATTGTAAAATCCAAAAGTAGCGACTTTTTCCAAATATGGCTCGAAGAAGGCGGTTGCCATAGCAACATGAAAACCTTGATTAGTTATTTCATTCATTTAAGATTGTTGCCAACAAAATTTTAGCAAAGGTGACCAAGTTTGGTTGTTCTAGAGTAAGACATTCAGATGCTATATGACATCAAGTGTTGGCTCAGGCCTCAAAAGAGCCCACTTGTCTGAATAGCGTTAATTGCAAAAGACGATGTTCCCTATTTTTGCATAAATTATCATAATGAACAGAAATTATTCACACCTATTCATGTCAAACTGTCCCTTATAGATTACTTAAACTATACATATATACAAGCCACAAAAATAGTCACCAATAAAGCTATATTTGTAGTAAACATTGTGGGGTCAGTTTTGACCCCATACGGTAAGATTAGTCGTAAAAAAGCTACGGTGGTTTGAGGGTTAAAACCTCCAAAAAGGTTTTAATCCCTTGGGAGTCAGCTTAGATATACCCAAGGGACCTGAAATTCAAACCCAAAATTCAGGAAACAGATGCAAAATCATATCATGGGGTAACATTTTTCTGACTAAGAATTTTGTAGTGCACATTTCCTGTCACATTTCTTGAACGTTATTTTTTCACGAGCACATTTTTCACGCAGAAGTTTTTCACGCGCAAATTTCTCACGCGCACAAAACCCCAACCCCAAACCTGCGGGGTCCAAAATCAAGATCGCGGCCACCACACATGCCAACGGATCCAACAAAGGTTTTGCTACGCAAACCTGTAACTGGCTGCCCTATGTGCCACTAGACGCTACAACTTACAGTTAAAGGCGAACAACAACAACAACAACAACAACACATGACCTCAACTGACCTATAGAATTGCATCATGAATCCCGTGATCAGCATGCCACCCGGCACCTGGAAGGACATCCGACCAATCATGTTCTGCAGCTCGCCCGAGTCAGGGTGGAAGGCGGAGTCGTACAGCTTCTTGGCATACCACAGCTGCTCCTCCGTTGTGCCAGGTGGTGCAGCACCTAGTCTGTTGTGCAGGTGTATTTAAAAAAAATTTAACAATGTATTATGGTACCTTAAGACATTACAACATCAGATCAATTTTATAGCTTACAGGACTTCATTAATACTAACATTTTTATGTCCTTAATATTGGTTTATCAAATAATTAATCTATCACTTTACAATAAGATGCTTTTTCTTTTATATTGTCCTATGGGCACGCTATGCTGTATAGTTAATAACAATATCAATTGAATACCGTATTCATGATTATTATAACGATTAGTTATTTATTGTAATTGGTATTGCTGTGTGGCCCAAGGGCTACTGAAACAGAGAGAAGCAACATCCTAGACACCATGTCATGATTGAAGAACAGTAACTTATATGGTGCTTTTCTAATTCATTACAGTAAGGCCAAGCCATTTTTTTTCGGAATAGCCTGTCTGGTTTTTCCCATTTTGAAAAAAAAAACTTTGGTCGCTATTCCCATTCAAAAATTTTTACTCCCAATTTTCAGTTGTAAAACTCAATAGCCATTAAAATAGATTATAAAGGCTTGCACATGCCTAAAAAGTGCGGTCACATTGATCATAAGTTGTAATTTTTCATTCATTAAAACTATTTCTCAATATCAATCCATATATTACTTGGCAAAAGGTAGTTTTGTTACTAAAATTATTATACATCAAAGAAAGAGGTGCATTGCATTAAAACAAGCCATACAAAGCTGAAACTTGAATAATCCTCTTATTCTTTATGTATTTTGTTAACCCTTATCTTCACCCCAGACTATTTGCAAAGTTTTTTTTCTTCTTTTTTTTCGCCCTGTCGCTCCAGATTTTTTCTGAAAAAATCCAAGAATCAACAAATAAAATTGGTGTGGCCTAAGGTGACTTTACCTATATTTTGTGACCAGATCTTTGGCTTCGTTTAACTTGGCATCACTGCTCAACACTGTCCTCATGTCTGTGAGGTTGGCAAAGTGCTTCAGCCTGCCCAGGAAGGTGGACTGGTCCCATCTGGGCTGGTCCAAGTCAATTCTGGGGATCTCTGAACTCGCAGCCATGGTTAAATCTGGATCAAAAACAGCAAGTGACAAATTTGCTTTGATATAAATCACAGATAGAAAAGAATGAATGGATGAATGAATGAATGATTTGAAATGTCTGACTGTTTCAAAAATGTATCCAGTTGCTTGAGTAACTATTTTTTGGCATATCTTATTACCTGGATGTCTAACCTTCATCAACGTATGTTACAATTCAGCGTCTTTTTGATGTCCTAAGCCTTGTTTAGCCGTTTTGGTCGGGCTTTCTATTTTCTCACATTTTCTTTTCATCGGATCCACCTGCCAAACTTGCGACTTGGCCGGCGAACAAAAAAAAAACTGACAAGCAGAAAGTCTGACAAAAATGTCTAAAAAGACGTCAAAATGCCATATTTAGCCTAACTCCTACATGGAGGGTACAGGTAATGAAAAGTGGGTTCATGTGGCACAACAGCAAAGCGTTCGGCTCTGAACCAAGTGGTCCCGAGTTCGAATCCTGTCATGTCACCAGTCTTAGCTTGTGCCCTTGGGAAAGTCACTTAACACGACCTTCCTCACTTCACTCAGGTGTAAATGATCATGAGGGCATGCAATGACTTTGGTCTGATCATCAGCCTGAAGAAGACAGAAGTGCTGGGCCAGGATGTAGAAGCACCTCCAGCCATCACCATCGGTGACTATGAACTGAAGGCTGTGAACCACTTCACATACCTTGGATCCAAAGCGAGCAACAATATTTCCTTGGACAAGGAGATCAACAAGAGGATTGGAAAGGCAGCAACTACACTCGCCCGTCTCACCACTCGAGTGTGGGAGAACCCCAAACTCTCTGTCAAGACAAAGATGGCCGTGTACAACGCATGCGTTCTCAGCACACTTCTCTATAGGAGTGAAACGTGGTCGACCTATGCCAAGCAGGAGAATAGGCTAAACGCCTTACACATGAGGTGTATGCGCCGTATCCTTGGCATATCATGGAAGGACAAAGTGACCAACACGGAAGTGCTGTCCCGCGCCGGCCTCCCTACCATGTTCACCCTGCTCAGGCAGCGCAGACTTCGCTGGCTAGGCCACGTCCGTCGCATGGAGGATGGCCGAATCCCCAAAGACCTTCTCTACGGAGAACTGATCTCAGGAAAGAGACGTACTGGGAGGCCACAGCTGCGTTTCAAAGATGTCTGCAAGAGGGACTTGAAGGCTCTAGATATTGATACGGAGCACTGGGAGGACCTTGCAAGTGACCGTTCCAGGTGGAGATGCACACTGTTCAGACAGCTCAAATCAGGAGAAGTCAGACTGATGCACAGCGCAGAAGAAAAGCGGATCCGCAGAAAAGAGCTTTGCAACAGAACTGAGTCAGCTTACAGATGTGATTTTTGTGGCAGAGACTGCCATTCTCGTATAGGGCTGTTTAGCCATAGTTGATGCTGTAGGGCTGTTGTGAATTAGGATTTTACCATGGTCAATACTGACCGACGGAGGCCATATATATATAAATGAGTAGACAAATACTAGATGTACGTGAATCATAGAGGGACCATCGTAAAACCTCGGGGTTATACATAGATGTAACGTTATACGTTAGAGAACCCACCACACCTTTCAAAAAAGAGTAGGGGCATGCCCCGGTGTGCGATGGTTCAAAACCTTAAAGTCCGTTGACTGATGCATGTCAGTTCTTTGGCAGATGGACATTAAGGAAGAAGAAGAGGAGGTGCTTTAATCAATGCTTCAGCTTTTTTCTAGAAAAATTTAACAAGAGGGAGCACACACAGGTGAGGGAGCAAATTCTATGTATTTATGGAAGAATTGATCGCTAAGGGACTCTGTATGCTGGGGATTAAGCTAAATCTGAATTCGACAAGGGGGCGCTGGGCTGAAACAGTTTCATCTAGAAGAATGATATCAAAATAACAGTAGCACTGAGAATGCAAGACAACAGCATTATGCTACATCGTGTAAATGGGCAATTGCGAATTTCAATATCACGGTGAACCAGTGGCAGACAAAATCAGGTGCAATGTAAAAGATTAATTTACATGTTAATCTCCGATATGATCTGCTAATAATGAGATACTATATGTTCGTTATTATCAGGAATCTAATTTGCTAATGCTAACATCATTTTTGCCTAACAGTCCTTGAATACCCCAGATGAAAACAAAAGCAGCTAGAGTCATAGAGACACAGGTCGACAAAAATATAGCTTTAATCCCATTGGGTGAGGTAATTCAATCAAATGTGGGCGGGGCTGAGCTGTGTGACTGGTCCACCAACTGTACATAGTGTTTATACTTCGACAGCTAGGGCCTTAGGGTTTAATAGTACAGGGTGACAAACAGACAACTTGAAAGCCAATTCAGTCATCTTCATTCTAAAGAATATAGAAGTGGGGTCATGTGGCGCAACGGCAGCGTGTTCCGCTCAGACCCAAGGGGTCCCGGGTTCGAATCCTGCCGTGTCACCGATCTTGTACCCTTAGGAAAGGCACTTTGCACGACTTTCCCTGAACATGCCAGAATGGTCGTCATCAAGACCGTGGGCATTAAAGGCAAGAAGAAGAAGAAGGATGTCATTTTGCTACGGACCACATCGATGGCGATACATACATGGCTATCAAAAGTTATTGCACGAAAAAAATACGCACGAACCAAAACAAGAACCGGCTAGAACTAGTTATAGTCTTTCAAGTCACCCAGAAAAACACTTTACAACAACAAAATACTGCTCAAAGACATATCTCTGAGCAAACACACCTCAAACTAAGACGATCATACTTTAAAATTCGCCCCTACATACAGGTGCTAGCAAACATACCTCAAATTGTCTTGAAATCTCTTTAAAATGTGTGATCTTAATTTCAAAACAGAATCCAGCTACGCGCCACGTCTCTAGTCTAAGTAGGTCAAAGGTCGGAAAGTTCAAACTTCTCCCAACTGCATGCTGGGACAAAAATGTTTTTCATCTTTGATTTAAACAGTTTTATCATCATATTTTCCGATGCTTCATTCAATCCCACTTAAGAGTAAATTCTAACTACTTTCAGCATAGCATATTCATATTTTAGCAACATTTTGGAAGCTGAAATGAAAGTTCAAAGTTCAAAGTTCGACGTTTGCGTGAGGTCTATATCCCGTCGTCCCTTGCGATGTGACGTCATTGGCATAGTAACATTACCGCTTGGAGGAAGCGCTTAGATCGTGAAAAAATGGTAAGTTTCCCTGTGTTTTCTCGAATATTCTGCGATTTAATGGGGTAAACACACGTTTTCGGGTCGTAAAATAGGGTTTGAATCATCAGTGCCAACATGGTAGCTTCCCAAATGGCGTAGTTTTAAAAGAAATCCGCTATCACCTGTTATATTTACTAGGGTTTCTGTCCGATAATTTTCGTGGTGCATGCTTCTGCCTCGCGTTCCCGGCTTTTGCTTGAAAACCGGGGCTTCAAAATCAAAGTAGTTTCTACCAAGAAGGCAAAGAAACACCCAAGCTCTGATGCTTGTTCTTGATTTTCTTGGCAAAGCAAATCAATAATGATATATGATTCATAAACTCACAATCATCTCACTATGATTTGTACTATACATAGTGTCTCCAAGCAGATGTTGGGTAGAAGATTATAACGTTTTCTGATTTGCTTGGCTTCTATGACAGCTGTCAATCGAATCAGTGAAGAGAAGTGAAGAAAATGTTATGATCTTCCACCCGAAATCTGCTTGGAGATTGTTTCTTCAAATCATAAATATTTGCAACCTCCTCTTAGGGATTACAGTAAATTCGCTTATTTTTTGCAGGGACTTGATTTTGCTGTATAACTGCTGTTAAGTGGAAATGAGGTTTTCGCTGTGTTTTAACTTCGTAGTTGAAATATTTACAATAGTAGTACATTAGAAATGCATATTTACGATGTCATGAATTTGTATCGGAGAAGAGGACCGGAAAAAAGCACAAAAAAACAGAATTGTTAGAATCGTTTTAAGATTAAATCTTTGACACACCAGTATTCTCTGGGGACACAGGTGTAAAATCTCTCTTTGTCAGGTGTCCGTCAAAAAAACCTGTTTGACAGGTATATAAGGATTTGTTTTTGATCTTGTTTTTGCAGAAACCATGGTTACTGATTGTTCAGTGAAGCACCGTGTAATTGTCATCCACTTTTGTGCCTTGTTAAATTCCCCATGACAGCATACATTACCGTAAATGCTGAAATTTTCGCGGTGGTTTTATGTTCGTGGTTTCTGCAGCGACCGTTTCACCGCGAACTTAAAACTAGTAGTAACATTACTGCCGCCAATATTTTTGTCCAGTACTGTAGCAGTATGTAACTATAGCTATAGCGCTGTCACAAACTTAAATTAAAACCACCGCGATCACCCCATTTTCGCCTTATGTGAAATAAAAACCATGCAAACTTACATTCATTTACAGTACGTTTCCTCAGGCTTCTCCTATATCAGTATATGCAATATATATGATATTATGGTACTAGAGTCTTGTAGTATAGTTATAGTAGAGAATAGTTTGAAATGCAAACTCAACACACTGCGAAAACCATTTCATTCCAAAAGCAAAATCATGTATCTATGAAAATAGATTGAATTTTCAGGATTTACTTGCATCGACTCTTTGTTTGTATTTGTACTTGTTTCACTAAGCCAAAAAAGATTAGAAGGATTTGTTACTTAGTTTGCATCAAAAATAAGTACTGGACTTTTTGTCCACTGGTGTCACATGATACAGATGTGTACTTATACTGTACATGGTGCATACATGTAGTTCTGTGTGCCGTGAAAACATTTTAGATACAGGTCCAAAATACCGGAACATGAATGGTCATTACTGTTGTTTTATTTCTAAAAACATGTTATTCCTACCACATAGATACTTATTTAGCACTGAAAACATTGTATGGTCATTGAAATCAGCACCATTTTGAGATCCTCTCAAAAGCATGGGTTCTCTGCATAAGATTCCTGAAGTCAACATTTTAAAAAGAGGTAAAGGTAGTCTCATGCTAGTAGTACTAGTAGTAACTAGTAGCCCTTTTGAGGCCAGTGTAAGGATAGTGGGTTGTTATCGCTGTGTCTAGGGTACGGAAGGTGGAGCCCAACCCTCTCCTTCCACTGCCTTTTTACTACTCAGTACTAGTAACGTTAGTACATGTACATGTACCTCCCCAACTGGTATCAAGTACCCATTTTTATACCTGCCTGGAATGGAAAAGTCCTGTTATGATTATGATTTATATGCTTTTCCCAAGAACACAACGTCAAGCCAGGAACACTGGGAATCTTGCATCTGCTTGTCAGCCACTCGGCTGTTCAATGCCACAAGTCTAAATAAACATTCTTTTATTGTCTATTCATTTTTCTGTCATCATCATTGAAGATTGAAGGGCACTGTCTTAAACTACACATCCCTATCACATCGTCAATGTTTTGCCCATGAAAAAGGCACTTTACAGGAGTCTTTCCTCACCCCACCCAGGTGTAAAAATGGGTACCTGACTTCAGTTGGGGAGGTGAAAGGAAAGGGATGGGCTCCATGGCCACCTTCCAATATAACTTGCTCGTGCTCCTATGGCCTCAAAAAGGCTATGGAACTACCTTTGCCTTTACCCTCTATGACATAATCACTGAATGATCCTCTTGTTCCCAGGGTCTCCTTGCCCTTCTGCGTAAGCTGAAGAGCAATCCTGAGAAGGAGCTGAAAATCCTTCTCCTCGGACTTGACAATGCCGGCAAGACAACTCTACTAAAGGCCTTAGCGTCAGAAGACATCTCCCATATCACCCCCACACAGGTATGTACAATGTGTACAATTTTAGGGCGACAAATTACTGAAAATGTTACTGGCATTGTACAGTAGAAACCAGTTAATTGCAATACACTTTGTCACAAAAAAAGGCCAAATGCAAAGGATTGGGAAATCCCAAACTGTTTCCTATTACTAGTAATGGCATTGTTTATCGAACCCCATATACCCAAAGCCAATGCCCATGATCGCAAAATCCGGCTAATCGGCAAAAAATTGATTGCAGTAGTGGGTTGTAGGTGCCAGATAGCCTATGTCGCCCCCCGTCTCTTGAGTCTATGATATTGAATGCTGTTTACTTATGGTAGGACTTATTTTTCAGGGCTTCAACATCAAGAGTGTGCAATCATCAGGCTTCAGGCTCAATGTGTGGGACATTGGAGGTAACACATCTTATAACAACTTAATTTCTTACAGTGGCCAGTAGTAATACTACTAGACTAAGTATTACTTTACTGTTCTGTACATGTATATACATGACACATGCATAAAAAGTGCATTGTGATTTCCAAGCTAATATATACTAAATACCCAGTATTTAATATCAACTCTCATATATTCATAATCCGCTGGCCATGGGTACCCTAAGATCTCAACAAGAACTGTGAATGTCTTTAACTTTTGTTGGAATTTCATTTCGCGGTAGGGAGAAAATGGAGTGTTTGCGGTTGTTTTAAGTTTGCAGGTGTAACAATTGTAGCACAGTGACTACTAAAATCACATAACGGAAGCACTGGGGCCCACCGTTGCTATATTTTTGTTATGCACTCAAAGCACGTAGCATAGTGACAAGATTGGTGCTTCCTGGTTTTTGACTACTGTGACCAACAAAGTACAAGTTTCTACACCCCTGCTTTTGCAGTGTGACACCATGCTGATTGTCAAGCAGGCAACTCTTGCAAAACGTTTCTTGTTTAAATTTTGTAGTCGTAGCATACCGGACAAAAGTATGAGAGTTGACAATATGTATATATATATTATATATATATATATACTAGCCTATAAAATATAGGGGTTCAAAACTCTGACTGGACTTCTAATTTTACACGAATAACTGTCGACAGAAGGATTAACAAAATTTTTCTTGTTCCCAGGTCAGAGAAAGATCAGACCATACTGGAAGAACTATTTTGAGAACATTGATATTCTGGTAAGACATTGTATACATAATGATTGTTTATAGTTCTACATTATACTAATTCTATACATTGTATATATGTGAGGTGACTTGAGTTGATCGGGGCAGAGATTGCAATCTACCCGAGATCTTGATCCGAGTCACTGTCGATTCTGTCGGTAGAGATCCTGATCAGAATGTGTAAATATTCAGAAAACTTTAACATTCAGCTTTAATTCATATTACTTTTAGATCAACAGATTGAAATATAGGATTTTCAAATGTGACTGCATTGCTAGCATCCAAATTACAGTCCTGTTGACAGAAACTCCTACTGAGATCGCTACTGACAAACTGAGGGATTGTGCTAGATTGCAATCTCTACTAGTAGTTCATTATTCAGTGACATCTACTGTAAATGCAGATATGTTCGCCCGGATTTAATTTTGCTTTAGGGAGAAAATGGAGTGTTCACGGCGGTTTTGAGTTCGTGTGTGAAACAATAGTAGCGCTACAGCCACACAATGGAATGGCTTTTCGCTGTGGTTTTAAGTTTGCAGTTAAGAGTTTACCCCAAAAACCGCAAACATGAAACTACCACAAACAATTCTGTGCTGATACTGATAGTTTAAGTTATTTGCAATTTCTCATGGTTTAGACATCAATGATTCATCTTTTACTTAGTTTTAGTCAGTCTTCCTACATTGGACTTATCAGAAAGGGATGAATACATAAACTGGTTTCTGTAAGTTTTGAAATCTTTGCAGTGCTTCTATATGTTCAACTTTTTCGAGGTTAGCTCTTACTGCCATCATGTGCTGTGTCTTTCCTTAAGCACTACACATACAGTTGGTTCAACAATGCATTTAAAATGTCCTAACACAAAGTCAATTCACATCTGATTCTTTCCCCACAGGTCTATGTGATAGACAGTGCAGACCGTAAGCGGTTTGAGGAAACAGGAGAGGTAAGTCCTTCGTGCTCAAAAAAGTTGATATGATTTGTCCAACAACAAATCTTCCTTTTGCAAGGTCTGCCTTTAATATACATGTATGCAATGGAAGATATAATGTTGTGTTTGTGTGAGTGTGTGTGTGTGTGTGTGTGCGAGTGCGAGTATGTGTGTGTGCGAGTATGTGTTGTCTGTTTCCTTGTGTGTCCATAGTTTTAACTTTATTCGAATGAAGTAGGGTGGCTGGTTTTCACGCTAGGCTTGTCAAGCACACTAACAAGAAGTTAGGTCAAAGGTCCCAGAATTTTCTGTTTCCAATTTCCTGCTATATGCATGTTTGATGCCTTATGAGTGTAAGTGGACAAAATGGATTGGACAATCAATGAGAAAGTCACAAAAACTGGAAATATTCCACGGAGGTACATGTATGAGGTTTTCAAATTCTTGTTGAACCTTGCATTTACTTTGCTTTGTAGGAATTGGCGGAGTTGTTAGAAGAAGACAAGTTGGCAGGTGTGCCCATGCTCATTTTCGCCAACAAGCAAGACCTGTTCAACGCTGCGACAGCCACCGAGATTTCCGATGGCCTTGGTCTGGGCTCGATACGGCGTACATGGCAGATCCAGGCGTGTTCGGCCATGTCGGGAGAGGGCGTGGAGGTAGGTTGTATTTTTTCTTGGCGATGCCTCAGGAGTGGAGCCAATTTGATAGCTTATGCCTCATAGTTTGAATGTTAGGGGCAGCATATGCTGCCCTGATCTTTGAGGATATTTATAGCAACTTGATATATTACAGGAACTACAGAAGAATAACCCATAATAGTGCGCTCTAATACTTTGTTTTATTATCACTTGACCATTTGCTTGCAAAGTTTATTTATTTTGGGAGTTTTTGAAATTTGCTTGCAAAGTTTATGTATTTGAGAGTTTTTGAAATGTTGAAGTAATATGAAGCATACTTAGAATAAAGTATTACTGATGCCACAGTAAGCTATCTTGCCTACTCTCTTGGATGTCCATTGCGTAGCGATGATGACGTCAATGGCGTCGTAGATGGGACCGCAAGCCAAATGCAGAGGCGCAGATGCGCCCACACACCGGGCACACGGCAGTGGTGCTGGGGTCGGGTCTTCTTTCCTTCCTCTCCCTTTCTCTCTTCCTCTCTCTCTTGCCTACTATAATTAGATAACGTTGTTGTTTTTGGCAGCACCTCAGGGGTTGAGACATTTTCTATATCAGTACTGAACCTGGTTCTTGTTTGTCTTTTACAGGAGGGTATGAAATGGGTCATACAGACGGTCAGCAAGAAGTGACATGGCGGCTGTATTAGCCCCTAACACAGCCTCACCTAATGCAGGGATATCTCAGTCGACTGTATGACCTGTATATGTACATATAAGTACCAAACTCCACTTCCGAACAAAAAAGAAAGATCATTCTTCTCACAGTTTTAATCTCATGGAAATGTACAGCTTTTAGGGAATGGCAAGGCATGTCCACAATTTTTGGCTACTAAATATGTACCATTATTCTGTGAATAGTTTCATCAGGTCGGTAAGTCACTGAATAGAAAGACTTTTTGTACACAACAAAGTGTTTATTCAACTGACATTTCGGTGACCGTCTGTCACCTTCCTCAGGGCAATTCTGACTAGTACACTTTGCACTGCAGCATAGGTGGCGCTGCTTTCAGATGCAGTTCCGAAAGATAATTGAATTAAAAACATATTTTTGGGACCACGTCTGTAAGCTGACTGACACCTATAGCTGCAGTTCGAAGTGTACCAGTCCGAATTGCCCTGAGGAAGGTGACAGACGATCATCACCAAAACCTCTGTTGAATAAAACACTTAATCAGTGTACAAAGAGTCTTTTAATTCAATGTATCATTGTAATACAGCACACATTCCATGCTATATATGGTCCTATAACAAAACTATTTTGGTGAGTTGATTTTTTAGTACTTAAATATAGAGAGGTACTTGTGTTCACATTCCGTATATTGTGGGGGGAATCGATTAAAAATTGTTTAGAAAATGTGTTATTAGATATGGCAGAAAATACAAAAGAACAAGGCTTCAGAAAAATAGCTATGTTTTAAGTATTGCAGTTTGTATAAGAACAGTGTTTTTGTGTTCCTTCTCATGACTGTAGTCTTTATATGCTGTATGAAGTATTGTTCTGTGAAATATAGATATACACATCAAGTATGCTTGAAATCCTGTCGTCTTTTATCTAGACAAATATGATTGGCAGCTTGTGATAAAAAAACATTTTCCTTAATTCGGCAGAGGAGATATGCTTTTTAGAACGAAGGGTAAATTTTATTTCAATTCATAACATGTACTTGGTTTAGCATTTAGTGCTTTTTTGTGGCTACAATCATTTAAGAGTTCTGAAGGAATAAAGTGATGAAACGTAGGTTTTCTGAGCACAGGCGTTTTGCATTTTTTGGTGTAACATTTAGTGCTTTTTTGTGGATACAATAATTTAAGAGTTCTGGAGAAATAAAGGCGATGAAATGTAGGTTTTCTGAGCACAGGCATTTCGCATTTTTTTGACCCCCAAAAAGGAACAACCTTCCTCACATTATGTACTAGAAGATTTGATGGTGACATGACATCGATTAGTGGTGAATAGTGGTGAACACCATGTCAATGACTTGTGAACACCATGTGCATGTACAGTGATGAGTACCATGTGCATGTATATTGTCAAACATCATGTGCATGACTATATATAGTGGTACACAATGTGCATGGCTGTATAGTGGGGAACACAATCTTATGTGATTGACTAGTCACTGGTGAACACTGTGTGCATGTATAGTGGCACGAACAAGTGTGCATGTATTGTGCACACCATAGGCAGGTACATGTCTAGTAGTGGAGACCCACATTCATTTTATCATTCAAATATTAAAAAAGCATGTTAATTGTAGCTTCTACACGTGGGACCCTTTCAAATGAAATGTGTTAGTCGTAGAAAAGTTTAAAAAAATGATTGGTATACAATCTCTCAACATTTAATTGCATAAACTTCTCAAAGAGGGCAGTATATAAACATGCCAAGCCACAGCAATGACAGAGTAAGTAGTCTTAGTCTATCAGAAATTGTTCAGTTGCCAACTGTAGTGAATTTAGATGCAAATGTTTACAAGAGATACAGAGACTTTATATACTTCTTCATAATTCTATCCAAAGCAATTTAGATAACGCATACATATATAGGTACTATATTGAAATATAATCGTAATGGTGGAATGAGTATTATGCAGTTGGAAAGAGATAGTAATGTTACTTTGCCAGACCCCCCTGATAGAATAGTGCCTTGCCATATAGCAGAATTGATGATAAACCACTTCACAGTTCCAAGTGGGCATGTACAGTCATGATGATTTCCTTGTCTAAGTTCAAAGTTTAAGAAATGTAGACAAAGAATGACCTTACATTTTGACCTTAGACCACAATGCATCAACACTGCACATGAATCCATAACTTTAGAATGGCTTATAGAAAGTTCACGCTTTCACTGAAAAAAAAAAACTTCCCCACTGGGTGACATACTTCATTTCCGTTGACATTCCAACGTGTTTGAACATGTTCGGTGCATTAAAATGTATGCACATGATGCATTGTTGAAACACAATTGTAAATTAGCGGAAATGACTACCCCCACCCCTTACATAAATGTAAGTGACGCAGACAGTTTTTATGTCAAAGTGTGGATTCTATTGCTTGGTTTTAGGATATAACAATATATAAAAGAATCAAAAACGGAAACCTTTGTATAGCAACCTCAAAGTCCAGCAACAGTGTAGGTTTGACACAGATTAAGAAAAGGGAAAAAAGCGTGTGACACTCATGAATGTGCTGTACATATCGAAGCTATATAGTCCCTTGCTGCTCAGTACAAAACTATGCTACTACTAACAGTATATGTACAGGAAAACTATTTCAGACTTACACAGAAGGTTGGATGGTAGAAACCGTTTCTTTCAAACTCCAAATAGAATTTATTTTTCCAGTGTTTAATGTGTTCTAGTGACCAAAAAAAAAATGATGTAACAGTTGAAAAGTTTTAGAGCAGAAACGGATTAACACAAAGAAATTGTACTTTGATTTTATGATAAAGATGTCGTCTTTGCTTCGTACAAATTGTTAAGAGTATCATATCTTTTTTTTTAATATTCTGTGCCGGTTTGGATAGAATGAATAAATAATACCACAAGCATAACATTAATATAGATTTAGAAGTTTTTCGTCATATATTTGGGAATTTGTGCAGAACAATTCATTTTGACTTTTTCTTCTCAACTTTTCCCCACCACTTCTTATATTCATATATTTTCCATTTGAAAAAAAAATGCTGTAAACCCGGTACATCAATAGAGAAAATGTGTTTTTGGCGACTTCTCAGGGGCGGATTCCCTGGGATTGAACCCACAAATCCATGGAATTCAATCGATACGGGGGAGCAACGGGATCGCGTACCACTTGCGACAGCTAGCATTTTGAACAGCTAGTTGACATCATATAGCCAAATGAAGTTGAACAAAAACAAGGCTCCATTTTCCACCACCGGTAAATACTACTCCATACCACTCATGAGCTCTCCGCATGGTGGTCAAGTGTACTAGAAGTGGGCCTGTTACTGTCAACTTGACCTATAACTTGCAGATGTTTCAAGATGTAAAGATTTATATGTTATACAGGATGTGTATGATTTGTGTGAGTTTGATATATACATTGATTACCTGTTTACTTCGGTGCATGCCATGTCATAAGACATGGCTGGTTTCCATAAACACCAAATGAACCACTTCGTTTGCCTCGCTCACTCGGTGGTTTATTTCGGTGGTTATAACACCTGACCATATGCCTTATGACACAGTATACTCCTCAGGGTAGGGCAATATGTTCATTGATAAACGATCTAGACACCGAGCAAAATACCATGACAAGTTCATTATATATTGCTGTAGCATTTATTCGATAAGCTTTATTCCATTATAAGCATGTTTTACATTTTATTGCTATAAAGTTTTGCACATACATGTATATTGTATAATCTCTAGACAATGCCGACGCCCCAATTTCTGTGAGAAACAAACTTTTTTGATGCGTGCGTTAAACCCATTATTCTCTACGGCTCTGAAATATGGGGCTCGTTCAAAAGTTCAAATTCCTGTCCAATTGAATCCGTTCATTTAAAATTCTGCAAACAATCATTACGTGTACCAAAATCTGCTTGCAGCCTAGCTGCAAGGGCGGAATTAGGAAGATACCCCATACAAGTGGAGGCTTCGCTAAATGCCGTCAAATATTTCCTTAGACTTCGCCAAAATGTGCCAGTCGACAGTTTTCAAGCAGATGCTTTCTACTGTCAGTTAGAACTAGACAAATCTGGTGTTAAATGTTGGGCGACAGGAATACGTGAGTCTTTAGAGGAGAGCGGGTTTGCTTTCTTATGGCATCTTCCAATTTCATATGATACAAATTGTTAGTTCCATTGGCCAGCGGATAAAAGACATTTACTTCCAAACGTTTCTAAAAGAAGTACATAGCGACAACAAAGGTGGGGCTGCCAAAAATAAGTTAAGATCATATAGATTATTCAAAACAACTTATAATGAAGAAAAATATCTAAGTAATGCAAATATGAGGGTCAGGAATACAGTCACAAGACTAAGAATCAGCTGCCACAAACTACATATTGAAACGGGAAGACATACCCGCACTCCTCTAGAACAACGATTATGTAAACATTGTAATTTGAATAGAATAGAAAACGAATGTCATTTTGTGGTAGAATGTGGATTACATACCAAAGAAAGAAATGAACTGTATAAGCTTGTAGAAAACTTATTTCCCTACTTCACACATTTAAGCACGGTACAAAAATTCATATTCCTAATGCGACTAGACAAACCTCCCATTGAAAAACACGTCTGTTATTTTATATCTACTATAACCGAAAAGCGAGGAGAAGTAGAATTTATATCTAATGATAGTCATATTCTTTTTGTATCCGTTAACTGTACTTGTTGTTTTGTTTTTTTGTGACCTGTACTAAGCCAAGTGTGGCAGAAATGTGCAATAAAGGTCTTCATTCATTCATTGTTTTTACTACAAATAGATTTGCAATGTACATAATATATCTATGAATAGAAAAATAGAGATCTTCTAAGATGAAAGATGACATTTGCTTAGTAAACTTTTACTTATTTTTTTATTATTTTTTCTGCTTCAAATTTGGTTTATTTATATAATCAGAAATCTTTCCTACTTTCTCAACGTTTTATCCCAAAACACGTCTTAAACCCATGCAGCATCGACTTGTTTTTTTTTGGCGACACCTTAGAGGTGGAGCCTTGCTTTTTTCTTGCCAGCCGAGCGTTTGGCAATATTGTGTAAACAGTGCATGTGAACCTTAATGACGCCATCTTGGTGCATCTGTCGTATCAAAAGGAACTCTGAAGGCATATCGTGGGTATCCATAACAAAGACCGGCGCCTTGTAGTAATGGTAGTGCACTTTGTGCCCTTTGTCGTCACGTGGAAAGGGCCAAAAGCCGTAGACGTTGACTTCGTCGCATACAGTGAGTGCCATGCTGATTATGTAGATACCTGGGAAACGTATGTGGCAAGAAAAGTTTGATTAATTAAGGTTCACATGATTATTGATCATCTTATAATATACCATCTTACTTTCACACTGGACGTTATGCCCCTTGCGGGGCTTTGTCCAATATCATATACATGTAGATCTATATATCTGTGAAATGAAATTAAACTACATCCCTTAAGGGAACCTCGGGTATAATCTCATGAGGGCTATCCATGCAACGGTGGCCTCACTATGGCACATAGTTTCAACCAAGCACACCAGGTCATCACCCCCTACTCTTTCACGTTCTTGTATATGTATGTTTAGAGATTTGACGCCAAAAGATCCTTCTTATGCCGGACCGCCAACTTAAGTTAAAGTCGCAATACCTAGCACATTAAGAGATTGCAACATGCAAATCAAATTGAGAGTGTTAATTCCCGATGGTAAAATAAGCAATTTTGTTGAACTACTAAATTCATTGGCTCCTAAGACCCGAGTTCGATCCTAGAGGTCGACTCCAGCTCGGACATGTTGTAAGGGGTTGCATTCGTCATTAAGGATGGTGATATAAAGCCAGCGGCCCCGTGTATGAGGGACCTTCAGGCATTAGCCTCAAGCGTCAAACCGCTGAACGTAAAAGAACCCAACACACTTATCAAGAAGACTAGGTGACCCGGTGTGCTTTGCTAAATACACGGGCCGTAGCGAAGCCGCATTGCACTACCATTAGCTACTTGAAGAAGCATCATGCTTCACTACAAATGACGATGCCTTGCAACGGAAAAAAAAACACAACTTAGATGACCTGATGTGATCTTGCGGGGAAGTCCATGGTTGCTCCAGTAGTTGTCGATGCACAAGAAGTGATTTGGATGCTCGTATACTGCTTCAAGACTGTCTCCCATGGTACTTTCAACAGAGCTGATCATATAATTTGTATAATCTATTGATTGGGCAAGAGACAATCAAAATCAACAGCTTATTACTATTAAGTATAAACCTTTTATCCATTTCTTATCACCCTCATCAAAACGCTAGCAGGGCCCCTATCGCTCGATTCGTTGGCTCGCTCGCGTAGGGGCCCTGCTCTTTAGCCCCGGTAGACACGCTTCTGGCGACGTCGCCACCCAAACAGCTTCAGCCAATCAGAGGGTTTGCTAAACCTCATATGGAGCAAAAGCGCAAAGGACGCTGGGAAGCTATCAACCAATCAGGTTGCGTCTCACATCGTTACTTTAGGTTCAGAACAAATTAACCGCCAAATTGTGCCAAACAAGGATAGCTCATTAATTATTCATGCCTTTTGTCCTGCTTTTAGGGGGTGTTTCTAATCTACAATTGACAATTAGCGAACGACACAACAAAGTATTTCAAAGTTTCTCAGAACACCGTCCTGAAACCTTCCTCAACTTTGAATGATCAACCACAATGACCCTATGAACACGTGACGCCAGAAATTAGTTTCAATTGCAAGAAGAGTAAGTGTAAAAGATTCATGTGGCTACCATGTAATTCGCAACATGAATCATTCTTTAAAGGCATAGTCAAACCCAGAAGCGGGTGTTGTTTCGTAAAGTCGGTAACGTAGGCCGGTACGCCACGGCCATTACTTAATATGCTTTATATTAAGTATTGGCCGTGGCGTACCGGCCTGCTTTCCTATTTTTCGCTGCGTTTTATTTTTATTTTATTTTATTCAAATTGCAACGGCAATACAAAGACCACCCAGGCAGCGTGGCTGATTTTGGGTGTCTGACACAGTACATACAATTCATCATCACATACAATTACAATGTTGAAAACTACACATATATACAAATGAGGTCCTAACGTACACAATGATTTGATAATGATAATAATAATAACAATAGTACTAGTAATAATAATAATAATAATAAATGACAAGTAGGTTAGAGGTTTGAGAGGTCAGAGGTCAGGGTTAACAATACTAAAGTAATTAAGATTTGAAGTAGTTTGGCATGGTAAGTTGACGTGGATGGCTTAAATGGAAGGACCATTGAAACGCTTTGTAGAGGAAATATATGCTTCGACAGCCTTAAAAAGTTTTTTGTTTGTTTGATTGACATAGCCTGGTAACCCCTGCAGTAAGGTAGACACGGACAGACGTTGTTGTGTGAGCTGGTGGACTGTAGCAGCTAGGACGTCCCTCTGGCTGTTGTAGAGTGGACAATGAAGCAGGTAGTGGGCAACAGTCTCGGAGGACGCACCGCAGGAACACAACTTGTCTTTGATCTTCATTAGATGCAGGGTGGAATGCAAAGGGCTCCAGTCCATTCTTAGCCTGGTAGCGAGGATGTTGAAGTGCCTAGAACCTAGGCGTCTGTACGCTTGATGCTGCATAGAGGTCAGGAGGTAGTCTTTGCACATTTTCTTGAAGTTGTTTAAGGTCGAGGCCTCCTTCAGTCTCTGTGGAAGTTGATTCCAGAGGGTTGATGCATGAGGGATGAAGCTGGACCTGTACACCTTGGTTCTGCAGCGAGGGACGTGTAGGTGCGTTGTGTTGCGGAGCTGAAGTCTAGTTGACCTCTGTTCACCTCTTGTGGAGGGGATGAGCGACTGGAGGTGTGCTGGCACGAGGCCATTTGTGAGCTTGTACATCATCACCATGGAATGGTAGTGTCTCCTGGAGGCCAGACTGTCCCATTCTAGCTCCTGTGCAAGTCTGGTACTAGGAGTTCCCTTCATGGCTCCGGTTGTAAGGCAGCCTGCATGGTATTGGACTTTGTCAAGCAATTTGCTGGCTGAGCTGCAAAGATCACCTAGCAGTACAGAGGCGTACTCCAACCTAGTCCTAATCATGGTGTTGTAGGCTAGTTCAAGAGCCTCCCTACTTAGTTTTCCTCTAAGTTTACAGAGTGCACCTATAAGTTTCCTGGATTTACTGCACATTGTTTGAACGTGATCAGTCCATCTCAGGGTTTGGTGGATAGTAACTCCAAGGTGGGTGTATGACGACACTTGTTCGACGACTTTTCCAAGGATGTATATAGGTGGGAGCTGGACATTCTTCCGGTCTGACTTTATGCAGAGAACCTTACACTTATCTGGGTGAAGTTCAAGTCCCCAGTCAAGGAACCAGGTAGAGACAGTGCGCAAGTCAGCGTTTGTGGTGTCAGCTATCTCCTGGACGGTTTTTGCTGAATTGTACAAGGAGGTGTCGTCTGCAAAGCAGTTAATGTCCGACTTGCAGGTAAGGTCTTTGAGGTCGTTGAGGTATACAAGGAAAAGTAAGGGGCCTAATATGCTACCTTGGGGTACACCTGCTGAGGTTGTGCCCCAGGAGGAAGTTACACCGTTGAGGACGACTCGTTGACGACGGTCCGTCAGGTAGCTGTCAAACCAGTGTATCAGCGGTCCTCCTACCCCGTAGCGAGTGAGCTTGTAGATGAGTCCTTGACGCCAGACTGTGTCAAAAGCCCGCTTTACGTCTAGGAATACAGCCGCAGTGCAAGCTATGTCAGGGTCATCAACTGATTTCCCCCAGTCATCTACAAGTCGTAACAGCTGGAGAACGGTGCTGTCTCCCTTTTTAAAACCGGATTGGTTTTCGTTCAGCAGGTTGTTGTGTACAAGGTGAGCATAAAGGTGGTTGTGAACCAGTCTTTCCATGACTTTTGCCACTGTAGGTAGCAAGGATATAGGCCGGTAGTTCTGGCAGTCTGTTCTGTCGCCCTTTTTATACACAGGGGTGATGTTGCACTCTTTCCACTCAGTGGGAAATATTCCAGAGCACAAGGAGTAATTGAACAGATCCCTTAAGGAGGAACAAATCGCAGGCGCTGCCTCCCTGAGAAGTCTGTTCGAGATACCATCAGGACCCGCGGCTTTGTTTGTCTGAAGGTTCAGGAGTACCTTGAGAACTTCTTCAGTTGAGAGCTGGAGTACAGTGAGTTGTGCGGATGTAAACATCGGTAGTTTCATTGTCTTGTCTGGTTGCTTTGCCTTGGTCACATTGACAAACATTTTGTTCAAAAGTTCAGTTTTGTCAGTGTCTTTACTCACTAGATGTCCTTGGCTAGATAGTGCCGGGATATTCGTCTTCCCCTTTCCAGTAATCTTGCTTAATACAGACCACAGAAGTTTTGATCCGTTAGGGGTTCGGATCTTGTCACCTATAGATGCATAATACTCATGCTCAGCTTTACGAAGTTCAGAAGTCAGCGAGTTCTTGTACGAGGTGTACTTCGTCCAATTTGTCTGTGTTCGGGACGCCTTGTAGACTCGGTAGAGTTCAGTTTTCTGTCGGATCATGTCAAGCAGGTCCGGGGTTACCCATGGCTTATGAACTCGATTAGATGTTTTGACTATTTTGTTAGGAATTGTGTTTTTAGCAATTTTCAAAAATTTAGCCTTCCAGTTACACCACATATTATCGATAGATCCTGTCATACAGGAGACCCAGTTGGCCTTTCGTAACTCATGCCGGAATGTATCAAAGTTTGCCTTCTCATACAGCCATACGCGTCGCTTTACATGAAGTTAGCGCTAGATAGCCAGCCGTCACCAGCCATTAGAGACTCCCCCTCCCATTGTTGAAGGAAAAATCATCGGCCAATCATATTACATTTTGACGTTCGTTGATTAACCTAATTACGGTTGACAAATGGCATGAGAGGATTGTACTAGTCAATATGTTTCCCTCACTGTTGGGTTTCTTTAATGACAGGATTCCTCGGTATGGCTCCACGTCCTTTATAAACTTCTCCCGTACAGACTTGTCCTTCATTTGCATGTACCTGCAACAGACATGTACAACAGTTTGCGACCTTTATGATAGATAAAACTTCATTTGCAATAGATTCATAAATTTGCTAGACAATCTCCATTTAATGTATATTGCACGTACTGTATGTAGCGGACATTTCAAAAACCTCAAGCTGGAAGTAAAATCATAGATTTTATGGTAATTTTGGAAGAGTTAGTTTGATATGATCGACTGTCACCACTTACGATTTTAGCATGGATAGGGGGGCCGTGGTGAAAGTCGACTTTACCCCAGCATCCTTCCTGTAAATCTGCTTACCCAATGGCGGCAAGTTACACCTAAAATAGAAACCGTTGGGGTAACAAAAACAGCAATTATTTAGTTTGCTTAATATGCATATTCTATGAAACAATGTTAAGTTGAAGGTTTAGTTCTAAATATAGGAGGTTCACGGTTGTACGTGAGCATGCGTAAGGTAAGAGGTGAAGGGCCCCGAGACATAAAAAGAACACGCGTGGACCTTATTATGCCAATGACTGACGGAGGCCATATATACATATATATGAGAGAGAGAGAGAGAGAGAGAGAGAGAGAGAGAGAGAGAGAGAGAGCGAGAGAGTGAGCGAGAGAGAGAGAGAGAGAGAGATGAACATGTAAAAAGCATGGTCGAGACAAGAACTGTGTACAAATCAGACGGCTTCAACTTTGACCTGCGCATGCACAGTTGGATTCGTCAACGGGCTCATTTTGATTGACAGGTGAGCTAATCTAATCAACCTGTGCCAATTTTACCCTTTACAATCATGCTACGCACTGTCAGCTCTAAAATCACCACCTGAACACGGCTTCAGCGCCGTCGATGGATGCACCACACCGACTCCCCCGCAGTATACCGCTGTTTCCTACTACTGCACACGTCTGGAAATGTTTATTTCTGAAAGGAGATTCCTGTGCGGAAAGAGACAGAAAAACAAGCTCAAATCATTCTTTTTCTTCTTCACAGTCACGCGTTAGGAGGAGGGCAATGGGTCATCCTACCTGAAGAACGCAGACGAAGTGACTAAAATTCGTACCCTGAGTTCTCTGCTTTGTGTTTTGTTGAAAGCTGACTAACGGTATGTTTGGTTTCAAAGGATCGTCCCTACAGACGATTCACGGTTCAAACTGCTCAAGCATTGTTGTTAAATATTAAAGTTGATGCAGGACCCTAAAACATAAACAAATCATGCGCACATGATATTGGAGTTTTCGTTTTACACAACCAGTCACTTATTACCTGCTGACCTTTCGATGTCTGTCAGACACCATCTTCAGAGCTTCTGACTGGAGTACTGCTCCAACGGACGCAGCCGATGGATCAAGGAGGATGTCTGGATAAGAAATTCAACACCAGTGATGGACCGGGACGAGGGGGGATACAAACTTAGCCGCATTTGGGATTGTGTTCTCGCCGAAAAAGTGCCACCTACATCGGCCGCTTATAGCGTTGAGAAGCAGTACGTACTCCAGGCAGAAGCTCCGAAGAAGGTGTCTGACAGACACTAAAACGTCAGCAAATAAAAGTGACTGGTAACTCCAATATCCTATGTTCTACCTACCAAAATTATTTTCGGTAAACAAAACACATCTGGACATCAAGCAGAGTCTAGACAAGAACTTTTTACGAGTTAGGGGACTTCACCTTTGAACTCGCACATGCTCCGTTTAAACCGCGAACCGGCTTGTTGAGATGATCCTTTGAAACCGTTGGAAATGTCCATACTTTTATTGGCTTATAGCGGTTAATGGTACCTTTGGTAAGACTCTGTAGACATCCCTGCTTATTTTCAGAGGCATTTTTCGGTTGAGCACGTTTGGCAGCACGTCACCCACTTTGACGTTTTGTTTGGTAAGAACGGACGACTCAACGTCACAGCACTCTGTCAACTCATGCCTAGTAAGAGAAAAAAACAAAAAAAACTGGACATAATTGGTGTTTCCTAACCTTAGCAATTTTGTCGTATGTGTACGAAAAGGTTTAAAATGATAATGATATAGAATACAGAATTTCCTTAGAGTTTATAGCTGAGCTATGGGACGGAACCAAAAACCAAAACCCGAAACCAAACATGATATGCCGAAACGGTGAGCGGTATCGACTCCCAGCAACCTTTGACCCATTGATGACGTCACAGGTGAATAAATCCCAGGTGTCCAGGGTGGTTGGGTAAGAAAGCTGAGAGAGGCTGCGCAAATTAGTCAAAAACTCCGGTGAGTACGCATACATTTTTAAGTTGGACAACAGATAAATTCTTCATAATGGAATATTTTCATCACTGTTAAAAAACACTTTAGTACTTCAGAAACTCGCATTGCTGTTAGCAAAAATATGACCTTTTCTAAATCCGAAAAAGCAAATATTATGATACATTTCAATTTGATTGCATGTAACCACAAGGATTAAGTCTATATGTCATATCATGCCATGGGTACGTGGAACTTTCAGTGGCGTGCACAAGGTATAGATATATGTTTGCCATATTAAGAGTCATAGGGACACCAATATGGAGGCGTGCTCAGCTATTCGCATTGACGTGAATCGCAATTCAAGCGTTTTAGGTCATCTAGTGGGATCTTCTGATCTCCTGAAAGAATCTAATGTATTAAACACGTGTATAGCTAGCCCACAGAAGAGAAAACCAGACGAATACTTAAAAACTTGCCGATTGAATTTAAAGAAAAACGATGTGCACGCACGATTGATATGCAAATCAAGCCGAAATGCAAAACAAGGACACCAAAATGGCGGTCAGCACCTGCATGGAACTTTCTTAGTTAAAGGAAAACGGTCTATACTAATACTCACTTTATCTGTCTGGAGAGATCCTTATTTTCCTTCCACGTCCCTTTAAAGGCGCGCATAACTTCGACGAGATCTTTAGAACTGTTGGCATCTCCTTTATATGAACCTGTGCCCACAATGTCAATGCCAAGCCTCTTTGTTGGAGACTTGAGTCTAACCGAACAATTCACTTTTGGAGAGTCTTCTTGGGGGACATCTCTGTTTGTGCGTTTTTGAGCAGTAATTCCTCTGTCTGATCCATTCTCAAAAATCTTCGCCGTGCCAAGGTGTTCCTTGAATATCATGTGAACGAGGCGAAGAATCTCTGCATTCGTGTCTTTTAAATCATTTTCGTTTCGAGGAGTTCGTGGAAGAACCTTCTTAGAGCCCGCTTCGTCACAGCATCTTTCTGTCACTGCCACGATCTTTTCCACACTGAAGAATAGAATGTGTACAAAGTCAGACGATAGAAAATAGCTGTACTGCGTGTAAACAAAACAAATAAGCTTATTGGATTCTTGATTGTCCACACCGCCACCATCATCAGGTGCGAATGACCAATTTGCTACGCCACGTGACGTCAGTATACTACCAAAAATACCTTTTTTTTATTTTTCTTGTTTCTTCTTATACGCAGAAAAAATTTTCAAAGGAAGAAAACTTTCTATGTTTAAAAAAAAAATGTCCACGAGTTTAGAATTTTTTCTTTAGAAATTTTTCTTAACGTAAGATTTTTCAAGAAAGAGGAGAGTAAAAATCATTGAGAATTAGGAAAGCGTTCCTTTTTGTGAGAATGTCCAATTCTTCCTTTTTTTAAAAATTCATTCTTGAAGTTCTTAACATAAGAAAAACGAGAAGAGGAAGAAAAAATATTTTTGGTAGTGTGATATGTAACAAATGGTACACCACCCCCTATCTTTGTTGGTTGATGACTGGTGTGTACTATTGAATGTAAATGGTGCCAACAGGGATAGGTGGCGATGTTAACTTCCTGCAATTAGCCATGTCACAGTTCCAAGTGCGCATTTTCATCGTGTTACATTGTGGTCTAGGTCAAAGTTCAACGGCTAAATCCCCACTTGAGTAACTTACGTCCAAAACCTTCTGTCGCGTTAAAGAATACCTGTGAAAAGCGGCCTGCGTGCCGATTTGAGCTTATCACAAATAAACAAAGGTTCAGACAAACAAACAAACAAACAAACAAACAAATAGACCTTATGAAAGAGGGAATAAACAAGCGAAAGGGGATCTTAAGATTCAACCTGTAGCTAGATCACAATGTACTGCATATGCGCACTTGGAGGCGAGAAATGACTTATCTTAAACAAAATGCAAACGTTAAATAGTGTCCATACCGGTTGTTGAGAGAATCCGAGGCGTCAGTCAGCCGGATGGGTTTCCGTCCAATCAGCTGCAAGGTAGCAACAATGCAACCTACAAAGAGCAGGGTGATTCCAAAGTTGGCTATTTGGAACCTCATTGCGCATGCTCTCATCAGCGTCATTCTACAAGAACGGGTCTAGATATAGAATTATTGCCAATCGTGATCAACGAAATTTGAAACATCGCACAAAGTTAGTCTGACAATACGAAAACATTGTAAAACTCCATGCCAACGCTATATCATAAGATGGTTCACCGTTTAAACTGCGCATCCGCGGCGAGATGCACTGTGGGTAATATTTAATAGAAGGTGAATGCCCCTTGCTTGTAAATAGTTATTGTAAAAACGTTATCCATTGCTTTTTAATTTTTTTTTAGATAGGGGCCTTCACCTTTGACATTTTGCCCACAATGCATCTCGCTGATCATACGCAGTTTAAAGTGTATAAGACACCAATGATATCAAAATCAAAAATTCCCGGAAATTACATAAACCCAATAGTATTGTTTGATAACATAGACGTTTGCGCAAAATACACACTCTTCAGACGTTGTTGCACATCGAACCATCAAAACATCATACCTCCAGCTTTTGATTCTTTCCACCAGTACCAGGTAATTACATTAGTCAGTGACTTTACTCTTCCGATGACGTCACATTTAGCATGGTAGCCAGTTTGGAACTTTGCACTGCGGCTTGGAAAGAACGTTCTTTAGAGAAGTTAACAAGTTAAATATTATGATATCTTTTAATATATTGAATGTAATCATTATAATTGAGCACTGTTTGCTCATCAAATGATGTTTTTCACAAGCCATGGTATAAGGTTCCGAACCAGCTGCCGTGTTTTTGTGACGTCATCGGAAGAGTAAAGTCACTGATTAATGTAATTACCTGGTGGGGAGATCAGAGAAAAATCAAAAGCTGGAAGAATGGTTTCTTATGGTTCAATGTTGAATAACATCAGAAGGGTGTGTATTTGTTTTAAATGTTTATATTCATTGAATTATACTATTTCTATTACAGATATAAGAAGATGCTGTATTTTGGTGTCTTAAACACTTTAAACTAAGAACCGGCGTTTTTACGTGTGAGTTTCATGATAATGATCAGACAAAACCTAATCAAACAGCCGTAAAAGGTACCTATAGATACATCAAGTACGTATCATTTTTACGTTGATGAAGGTTAGACATCCAGGTAATAAGATACGCCAAAAATAATTACTCAAGCAACTGGGTATCATTTTAAGATGCATTTAATAAAAGAGCATAGTATGTAACATGGGCGTGCAAAAATTCTAAAACCCCATGCAAAATAAATGAAGCCAACATCAGGCAAACCGAAGTTAGATCATGTAATTTGACTGAACGAAGCCGCTGGTAAAAACTAGTAGGGAACAATGACAGTACATGTACCTCTCCCTCTATATCTCGGCCCAAACCCTGGATTCAGGTGACTCACGTACATATGTTGCGATCGTTTGCCACTCGTCGGCACAGGCAAGAGGATTCCTTTTCATCAATCGTCGTCGCTGAATCGTTATGACAGAAACAAAATCTCCGAGCCTGCCAGTGCAGTCGACGAAGCTCTCTCTTTGTAATGGAGTTGCCCATCTGTTAGCTTCGGTCTGAAATGCCTTTGACCGATCCCAGAGCCCAGCCACTCTCTTATTGGTCGAACCGATAATTGCAACTCTCTCATTGGTTGACCTGCTAATTGTGATGGATAGTCAGGATCGGTATAATAGCTCAGATAACAGGTGCGTTGATATTTGAAAACAAGTGCGTTCAATTGGTTCTAGATGTGTTTTGATTGGTGTATCATTTTACACTTAAAGAACTTATCAATGGGCCGAGTGGTTTACTGGCCCCAATCCTACTAAGCAAATGCCTCTTTCTTACAGTCTTTACCAGCCGGCCTTTCTAACTACTGCGGCCCGTGATAGTTGAGAGCAAAACCTTAAACGCTCTCCAGTGTTCGCTAGCGGGCCTGGGCGGGTGGACAGCACCGAAGAGATACGTGGAATTCCTGACGGCATGGTTACCAGGCTTTGGTTTACATTTTCTGTTCTGTTCCCATCCAATAAATCCTTTAACTAATAGTGCCCCTAAAATGGACAGTCGTTGAAAGAACGATCTTATAGACGTTGATTTATTTCAATTAAATATATCAAGATCATTCATGTTATATATTCATAAATGCACACTTGTAGCAGTCTTTCTGTTGTGTGCCCTGATATTAATCGCCACTGTTTTGTTTATCTATTGCACATTATTCCATTACAATACACATTTCAGGACAGTATCTCCCAACTTAGTAATGTGCTTTATAAACCATTCTTTTTAGAAACGTTCTTGTGAAGTCAAAAGTGTTGTAGGCTTTCAACAGTCTTCGTCACCCTTGCTGACCAAGACCTACACATAACATGAGAAAATAAGAAAATCGAGAAACATGTTCTATAAGTATTTTCAAAATAGTCTGGTTTAAAACATGATACTGACAAATGCTTTATTGATTCCGCTACTTTAATGAAGTGGTAGAAATAATAGTACCAACTCTTGCAAAAGATGACTAACTATCATAACATTTGTGATACACAAAAACAATCTAAAGACGCGGTCTTGATATTTCATTCGTTACTCTGCTTCAGCTTTCAAAGCAGTGTCTAACTTTTGTCCTGCTTTAGATTTAAGTTCATAAGCTTAATACTTTGCGACTGGAGGTTTTGAAAATGTCTTTCGACATTCGACGGCGAGATCATGAGTCTTTCTGTCATCTGGATCTTTTCTTCTGTTGTTCTAAGTCTCTAATTCGGTCGTCGATGGGTTGATCCTGATCACGTGATTTCTGGCCACGATCACGTGAATACTGACCATGATCACGTGAATGCTGGCTAAGATCACGTGAACGGTGGCTAAGATCACGTGGACAGCGCATGTGCACCTGGATGACGCCATCTTGATGCAGTCGACGTACTCTCATAAACTCCAGCGGCATGTCGTGCGAGTCCTTGGTGAAGACCGGTGCTTCGTAGTAGTGGTAGGCCACTGCGTTACCCTTATCATCATACGGAAAGGGCCAGAAGCCATAGACGTGGACTTCCTCGCAGCGTGTCAAAGCTAAACTAAGGAGGTAGATACCTGTGGAACCAAATAAAACAATGATAGATTAAGAATACAAAAGAAGACAAAAAAGGTAAATAGCTGGGCGTTCTTTTATCGACAGGGTATATATCCAATGCTTTCTTTTGTAAAACCATCGAGGATTTATAAATACAAAAGGTGTTTGATTCGATACCCATTAATTGAGGAGAAAACTGTGAATTTTTCATATATTTTATTTCCAATTGCTTTTTGGCACCTCGTTGCCCAGTTCACACAAAGAAAGCACAAATACTGGAATACTGGATATTTTTGTAAATTCTGATGGTATTGTAATAGTATAGGATCATGAGCTTTTACAATCATTGGAAGAATTTCCTACGTCTATGCATACTTTGATGTATTTTCCTATGTATGCAGTGGTTGGTACATGTCGATATGTACTTAGACTTGCTATATATGTGCTGACCTGAGGTGATTTTCTTAGGAATGCCGTGGTTGTTCCAGTAGTTGTTGGTGCGCAGGAAGTGGTGCGGATGTTCGTACACCATCTTAAGCTCGCCTCCCCTGGTAGCTATGATAGAATCGATCATGTACTTGGTGTAATCTGCAAATCAAACAAATATTACAATTAAAACTGAATCAACAGATATTTGAATAGTTTTACTAGCGTGAAAAGGAGGTAGTGTTTTGGGTGTTTTATATTTCTGACCAAGACAAAAGGCGAGGGCAATTCGGTATTTCGGTACCAACTTTACTTAACATTGCAGAAGATCTTCCTTTTTTGTTTCTTCAGTTGTAGACATGTTATGGTGTTGCAAATGGTATTTTATCAATGTGAACGTCATCACTGGCTTTGATTACGAGTGTGCTGTGTGGGTGAAAGTCACTTTCATATTCTTTTATTTTAGGCTCATCCTCATTTTGTAGTACTTAAGCATCGGTTTTTGTTGTTCACCTTGTAATGCCTTGTGGCACACGGTACATAGGTCAGCAAGTTTCCCTGTTGTTTCTGCAGCAAGGCATATTTCAACATGAAGGGGTTACTAGCCCGTCTTCTCTAATGTGCTTGAGCTGACACACCTCCCGGCTCTTTTAAGTCACTTTCAAAAAATGGGTGCAGCCCCAACCGAGTATCCTCTACCAGGCCCCGTCCTATCGCTGGGAAAATAGTAGATATCGGCCGAGGTAGTCCGCTATACAGGGTAGGTCCGCTATACAGTCCGTCCATCGATAATGGAGCTTCACTATGTAGCGGACTACCCTGTATAGCGGAATACCTTGACCGATTTCTACTATTTTCCCAACGATAGGACGGGGCCTGGTATAGGCTACCAACCGAGATGCCTATCCCATGCAGGATTTTGCCCGGGGTCTCCTGTGGATTCAATTTAGCTACTAATTGGAACCAGGAGCTCAACTGTGAAGATGCTACCAGTTGAGGTACATGGACATCCCTACACTTGTAGTAGCTGTATTCGGCTCTGATGCAACGATGCTAATATCTTGTTATAGATACATGTACGTTAAGTTTGCTAATGAAAGGTAATGGTATTCAGTACTCACTGTTGGGTTTCTTTGCTAACAGGATACCGTCATACTGCTCCATGTCCTCAAGAAATTGCTCTCTCACAGAGTCGTCTTTCATTTGTATGTACCTGCAACGATTTCAAATACAGTTTACAAGGTGTGCACATCACAAAATTCTATAAACGTGTACTGATGTTGCAGACGCTTGCTTAGGCACAAGTTAAACAGATTTGCTGATCACTTGTTGCGTTATTTTCAGTGATGTGCCAAGTGCGGCTATCACGTAATGGAATTAACTGTAGGTAGTTATATGCACAACATCAAATCATAGAGAGTATTTATTTATTTTTAACTTCAAACCCATGCCCGAAGGCTAAATGCAAGAGTACACACACATACACTAACACAGAAAAATTTACCAAATGGTTAATAATCATATTAGATATTGTTAAATCTGTGATCTGTAAAGCATCGTTATTGTTTGGTGTTATAATGACCATGTAAAATCTCATTGATGCATGTTGGTGTTCTAGAGATAAATAAACAGTTAAGCTAGTTATGTAATAGACTTTCTGGCCTGTATATAACAGTTTACCCTGACAACTCTACAAAATACACCGAATGTGAATATCAACATGTATGATATTAGTACCTCAAACGGCTAAATTTTCCGACTTACGATTTCAGCATTGACAAAGGAGCAGTGGTGAAACTTGATTTTGTCCCAGCATCCTCCTGATACATCTTTTTGCCAAGAGGTGGCAAGTTACACCTGGAAGATATAACATGGTCGTATTTAACATTATTCTGCTTTAAGGCCACAATTATGAAAACATATAACTCTGTAGTTTTCAGTTTGTTTGCAAAGGTGTAATATGGCTCTAGAACACTGTTAATTCGAATCCAATAGGTCACGGGAAACATATCTTATATATCTTATAGGCTCAGAAAAAGTGTCAAATTTCGTAACCCTACCTACGTTCTCCGGAATTGCAGTTGCGTTTTTGTTGGCTACTTTGAAACACAGTAATTGGCTGACCTGAACACGGCATCAGCGCTGTCAATAGATGCACCGCAATAGCTTCCCCGCAAGATGCCGCTGTTTCCAACTACTGCGCATGTGTTGAAGCGGCGGTTTTTGAAAGGCCAGTCCTGTGTGAAAAAGCAACTTAACTAGTATCTGTTACAGTAAACCAATTTTTGATTAACGATGATGTTTGTTAATTTTCGAAATTTTGAACAAGTAACTTAGCGTATTAACTCACACTAGACTGTCTTTTGATATTGTAGCTGAAATAGTAAGTAAAGACTACACTCTTTGTGTGATAAAGTTATTTCATTTACAATCATATACAATATCTACATGATGCGACGTTTCGGTGACTGTCTGTCACCTTTCCCATGAAAAACCCATATCTATCTATCTATCTATCTATCTATCTATCTATCTATCTATCTATCTATCTATCTATCTATCTATCTATCTATCTATCTATCTGTAGCGAGGAGTAGAGCCAGTTATTATTGCCCTGAAAAAGGTCATCAAAATGTTGGATCTTACTGTACGTGGCTGTGATTAAAATAACTTTGTTATGGAATTCTGTATGAAATAGTTAACGGATAAAAGACTAAGCTGTTTTTTTTCTTCTATCTATTATAAAAAGAAGCTTACCTTTATCAAATTTCTGTAGAGGTCCTTGGTCATTTTCAGAGGTAGTTTTGGGTTGAGAACATTCGGTATGATCTCTCCTACTCTGACATTCTGTTTTGTCATGAATGACGACTCCGCCTCACAGCAGCTTGTCAAATCATGCCTAAGAAACAAAAGAGCAACAACAAAGAAAACATGTTTTTAATTATCAAACAGTTGATATAAGCAACAGTTAACAATTCATAATACATGGAGATTCTCGACAGACCACCAATGAAATCATTTGTTGCTTACGGCGGCGGACAATGGCCAACCTCACAGTTTCATGTGCGCATGTGCAGTCGCGGTGCATTGTGGGCTGAGGTCAAAGTTTAAGGCTCTTTACTTATTCTTGTGTATAGACGTGTTTACTCTTTAACGTCCCATTTGTCTAAACTCCATCAACCAATTTTACACAATATTGCACAGTTGTTTGTTGATCTTCTAAGGGGCCTTGACCTTTGACCTGCCCTTGCCTTGTGGGTGCTGGACTTACGCAAGAGGGGTAATCACCGATTACTATTAACGGGCAGGTTACACCTGGTTTAACAGATGGAAGGACACAACCAGATAATCTGTTAAATGTATTTTATTAAGTTTCGTATAGCTGACCATCCAAATGTAGGTGATTTTGTCTTTATACTTATGTGTTATGTAACCATCAAGTTTATACCATGGTTGATTATCTAATTTTCTCTTTCTACATTTTATCGATCTTATAGCTACCCGAAATGATTGTGTTGATATGCCTGAAGTAAGCGGCGCTTATACTGGCATGTTGAACTGTATTTAGCCGTATTTTGGGGAATATGCAACGAGGCTGGCTGCAAAATTGTCCCAAAGAAACAACAGATATATGCAAAGCTACAAGACTTCGAAGATCTCACGACTGTGTGCATTACTTCTTCTTGTTGTATATCTTATTGTAGTTCATCAATTATGCAAATATGGTTTTAGATAACGTTCCTGTACTCATTGATCACTTCTTGGCACTCGGTGGTGAACGTTTTGAGTAGCATATGAAATTATATATAACTGGGAAAACACAAATAAAAAGCCTCCCCTCCATGAATAAGTAGTCTCTTCCGTTAACCCCATTTCCTGAACTGTCATGTCTGATTTCATACTCTCCAAGCAGAGGTTGTTGGTGAAAATTGTGACCTTCTTATCGTTGGCCATTAGAATAAGAAGGTCACAATTTTCCCCAACAACCTCTTTTTGGTGAGTATGATTAACGACTGATTCTACCACCTGTGCATGTGAACTGTATTTTCTGCCATACCCGCAAGTCGGACCCATATTCGTACTCACTTCCTACACGTACCTGTCTACTGACACTTTAATCAGCTGACTTAGAACACACACAAACACAAACAACCCGACACACAAAAAACAAAACTTCGTACACAGATTTATACAAGTTGTAAGATGTTGTAGATATATCTTTAAACTCATTGCCGATAGGCGCTCGTCCAAACATTATCTCATCAAAATATACCTGTGACCCTTCAGACTTTAGCAACTCAGTTTATTAGTGTGGAATGTGACAATGACAAGTTTTACTCACTTCATTTCTTGAAACAGATCCTCGTTTTTCCTCCACTCTCCCTCAAAGGTACTCATCACTTCCGTCAGAAGCAACGACCTGTTCTTTTGTACGGCAGACGGTTCCGTGCCCGCGAGGCCAAAATAGTCATCACTAGATTCCTTCGTATCTGAACAGTTCCTGTTGTTGAGAAGTTTTCCGTTAGCCTCCTTGAGTATGCGGTCCCTCTTGATGCCTTCCTTAACTATGGCGTCTATGAGGTGAGAAATCTCGTCCGTTGTATGTCGCCGTGTGGCGCTATTGACATCTCTTGCAGAAACTCCAGGAGGACATTTTCTGGATCCCTGGAGACCACAGCTGCATCTGCACTTGGCCTTTAAGCTTCTTCTTTCTATTCTGTTGAGTGTTGTATACAAAGGATGAAAAAAGCAATCAATAAGACGTAGGCTATGAATGGGCTTGGGACCCAGCATGAATGAATGAAGACCTTTATTGCACATTTCTGCCACACTTGGCTAAGTACAGGTCGCAACAAAACAAAATAACAAGTACAGTTTACGGATACAAAAGAATATGGCTATCATTAGATAAATTCTACCTCTCGCTTTACGGTTATAGTAGATATAAAAGAACAAACGTGTGTTTCAATGGGAGGTTTGTCTAGTCGCATTAGGAATATGAATTTTGTACAGTACTTAAATGTGTGAAGTAGGGAAATAGGTTTTCTACAAGCTTATACGGTTCATTTATTTCTTTAGTATATAATACCACAATAATACGCAGAGATTATAATTAATTACTCTCATAACAACCTTTCATATTCCTACTGATAGCTTTGTTGATATAACTGTATTTTCCATTTCCCGTGGGTAGTCTTTACATTAACCAAATTTAATCCTACGTAAAAAGAAATCCCAACCAAACGCGGTGCGATAGCAACTAATCTAAAATCAGATCCTTCAGTTGGCAAGGGTATTCAATGGCTAAAAAAGGATATACCAGGACCTACCCCAGGCACTGTTTTGGCCTATGGATAAGCTTCCTTTGCAGACCATCTGGGCGGCGCCGGTGTTTATTTTCGGGGAGCGCTGTTTTGCGATTTTCAGCATATCGCGGCCAGGTTCTTTTGCTAGAGAGGTCGTATTGCCACCCCCAGAAAAACGATGGCACCACCACCATGGATACTATTTTGTCAAAAGAAGCATCTTCTTGGAGATTAATACTGACCTGTTGCCACGAGAATCTATGCCAACCAGCCAGCTGATGTTGCAGCCCACCATTGCGATCGTGACCAGGTACACTCCCAGAAGCGCGATGGCCAGAACACCGGAGGCCCGAAACCTCATGGTCCGCGGCGCCGAAACCCTACAGAATTTTCCGAGTTGAATATCATCGATTAATATTCAAAGCATGGGAACAAAACAAGGCAAAAATTGTAGTCATGGATATGAAAAGGACTATCGTAGTTGCCCCGATCCCGAGATCTAGCGACTCTCGGTCTCGAGACATCTTGTTCGGATTATCCCATCATGCTTTGCGCCAACTCACGCGAGACAACACGTGACTTTGTTAATACCGCACGCGTACATTCGTCTTCCGTCAGATGATTTCATCTAATTTTCACATCTTTGAACGAAATAAAGCTTATTTCTAGCAACATTGTGTCTAAACTCGTGGACTGATAATAGTCCATATGTATTTACAAGAAATGAAAATTATTCACGGAGAAATTGTGTGACGCAAAGGCTGTTTCTTTCGAAAAATATGTCACCTTAAAAGTGGTAAGAACTTTCCTTCTTCAATCACGAAGGAAAGAAGCTATCTAAAGAAGTCACATTATAATTTCTTCGCATTTACGGACAAATAGAAAACTGCTCTCATAATCAGGTATCTGGGCACTTCAGCAGTGGGGGGGGGGGTCTATTTTTGCTCTGCAAATCTAGCAGGACAAGGGTTAACACCACAAAAAGTGGGGTCCTTTATTTCGTCTTCAAGTGTCTTCGAAAAATAAGTCAAACCTAGCTATAGCAAGTTCGAATTTAGACTCAACATTCAAACTGGAGTTAACATATGCTAAAGTGTTCTATTTAATTTGTCTGTCCTTTTCATGTTACATACAATTAGCCAACGGGCATGGATTTGCAATAAACCTATTATCTCTACAAGATATAAGGCATCGATTGTTCTAAGCTGTACTATAAAAGGGTAGGTGTCGTTAGCCCCCTTCCAGCCACGTTTTCCATTGATATGTTAACAGTGTAAACTTCACGAAATAGGTCGTTGCATAGCTGGGTTACGTTTTTTCCCATGTGCTGTCATCTCATATTGAAATGTCACTGACTGATAAAGATCTTAGCTTTTACATCACTTGACTTGTTGTAGATTGATATCTTAATTTGGGTTGCTGATAACAACGTAGCCATGAGGGGCACAGACTAAAAATGGCAGTCTGTGAGAATATAGGTTTGCAGTCCACAGCAAGAGAATATGTTTAAAAGAAACAATCACCTAGCTTCATCTACCTGCACTGTGTGAACTTTATGTTGATTGTGATTGGAGAGGGGGGCTGGGGCGTCGTACTGTATCAGCTAATTAGCATCTATAATAATAATTGTATAGCCGGTCGCGGTATGACAGCGCTGTCCCTCATATATGGCATATCTGTGGCGTCATCTTTTATAAACAGCAGGTATCGAATGGCCTAAACTAGAGGACCCGAGATCGAGATGTTAAGATTTCAATTCCTGCCTTTCCCGGCTAGACAATATGTCTTATAACTTGCCAGGACTTTGCTCACTTCACCCAGGTGTAAAATTGGGTACTGCAAATGCAGAAATCTTCACGGAGGTTTTATCTTCGTGGTTTTCGCCACTTAAGACCACTGCGAACATTTTTGTCCAATACTGTAGCAGTATGTGACTATAGCGCTGCTGCAAGCTTAAAACCACCGTGAACTCTCCATTTTCGCCTTAGCGCGAAATAAAAACCACGCGAACTTAAATGCTTTTACAGTATCAGAAGTAGGTTACGGAGGTAGAAGCTTTTAAGGCGGTAGAATGGGACTGAAGGGTTAGGTCATACACAGTGGATAACAACCCAACTGTCCGTATAGCCTGGAAAGAGGCTTTGGGGCTTCCTTGACTTTTTACCCTCTGTGAATACACTTTTAAACTCTGAAATGAGTGCTTCTAATCGTAAATAATTTCATCAGGTTGGCGAATGACTTCTTAACAGAATATTTTAATGTAATATTTTAAGTTTGGGATTGCATTGTTAGCAGTAACACCTAGCTTCAGTGCACTGTGAACTAGTCAGTATTGCCCTGATGAAGATGACAGACAGTCGTCGAAACGTCGGCTCTTGTAAAGTACTTGGTTGTGAATAAAAGAACCTTGCTATTGGGTGCTGCTATTGTTCCTTTCTTGCTGTCTCTGATAATGGTATGCTCCCCAACTTGTTTCAGGGGCTACCCCAACACGTTCACCCTTAGGCCGTTTCCTTATAAACCAAAAAGTCATTAATCAAAGCTCTCCCCAGTATGTGTGCCACAAATTTTGTATATGCAGCCCTTATGAATCTTCTGATTGCCTTGTTGACTTTCTCGACCTGTTTTCCAGTTTTCCCCTTGTCCTGTCCTATTACATGCTATGTAAATTACACCTTGTTTCGACCCATGTCAAATAACACGTATCTAAAGTGTACAATTAGCTGTAAATAAGTAGTATCCGGTGGGCAAACAGCTCGAAATAAACTGTTGACATATTAACGTGAGTGACATGTCCCGTGCTCGTGGAGGTGCCTCCAATACGTTACAGGCGAATGGAAGCACCCCCCCCCGTAAAAATACACCCTGCTTCAGTGAGCAAGGAAATTTGCTGCTCTACACGCCAATGTGTACTACAAGGTGAATAACAACAAAGAAATGACGATTAAGGTTACACACTCTATTACGTTCTAGAGCATAAATTGTGCATTCAACATTTGACAGTTTTAACCACTAGACTATGAAGAAATCGGACATACTTTCTACGTAAAGAAACATAAGATGTTATCTTACCTGCAAATCACAATGGTAATGCAGTCTTCGACTAAGTCGGACATAATCCAACGTGTTGACTCTAGCAATAACCAAAGATTCGAAGTCTCAGGACGAAATTCTTGAAGAAGCCCCACCCCTAAACCTGAGTGTCTTCAAGGTCTCCCAATCGCCACGAAGCCATAGAAGGAACTATCGAAGGTCATAGCTTTAGAAAATAGAAACTACAACAAGGTCTATGCGAGAGAAGGGTGCTCGATTTGTCTATGCTCGTTTTTCTGACAAGCCAGCTGTGTGAATGAATGGAGACCATTATGTTTGGGTCAGGAAACCGGTTAGGCAAGTTACACATGCCCTAGATAGAATATTCCAAGAAGGCTCTCTAAGGGGTGCGTTTTTGTTTCCCCTTGGGGGTGCTAGTTATAGAAGACGGTGAGAGAAACGAGAAATGCTTTTGAATAAAGATGGCTACACGACCATTGGATAATTGGAGGGATGGAATCGTGGAAATCAGTTTGCGCCAAAAGTGCACTACGTCTGCTGAGTTGCTGCATTAGCGCCCTCTAGCGAAAGTCAGGTGAACTCCATTACAACGTTTTTTTTTTGCCGAGGGCACTGTACCGTCACACACCATGCCTGTCACGTTCTATGCTTTCCCAGGCACAGAACGTGACACAGCCCGACCGTCACAGACTGTGCCCGGAAGTGCTGTCAATCACTGTGACTGACGGGGCAGTGATGCCCGCGTTTCCATATAAGGCAGCGTGTTTTTGTTTACCGCAGTCCCCCCCACCCCCCCGTCATCTTTGTTTTTTGGGGCGCTGAGGTAAGGAGGAACAGCGTAATTCTCGCTCTGTAAAATAATTGAATAACTTAGACCTAGAATTGAAGTGGCACAAAAAGACAGTGTCTATAGCAGATACTAAAAAAAAAAAAACAATTTGTAAGACTAAATATATTCTATCCAAGGAAACCAGATCTAGACTAGGATCGGGCCACTTGCCGATTACTTCGACGTCCCGAGGCTGTCAGCTCGCTCGATCTAAATCAATGCTACGGGAAGTTGTAGCCCCGGGCACTGTCCAGGCACGGTTCGTGACAGTGCCGGAGTGTCACAAACTGTGCTTTTGCCCCAGGCACGGATTGTGACACTCAGGCACTGTCACAATCCGTGCCTGGGCACAGTTTGTGACAGTGCCTGAGTGTCACAAACCGTGCCTGGGGCAAAAGCACGGTTTGTGACACTCCGGCACTGTCACGAACCGTGCCTCAGGACACAGTCGTGAATGGCAGGGTTCGGGACGGATTTCTGTTGTAGAAATTCGCGATGAGACGTCCGTTTGTTTGTGCCACATCAACTCTAAGTCCAAATCATCCAAGACAAGCGCGAAATGTATTTCAATGAGCGAGAATTACGCTGATTCTTTCTCATCCCAGCGCCCCGACAAAAACAAAGATGGCGGGCTGCAGGGAAAAAAACGCGTATGGCAGACTCCTTCCCCTCAAAACACTAAGCTCCGCCCAAAAGCACAGTATGGGATAAGACCCCCTGTGTGTCACGAACTGTGCTCGGTTGGGCACCATTCGTGACGGTGTCCGAGTGTCACAAACCGTGCTTTTGTCCCAGGCACGGTTTGTGACACGCGGGCACTGTCACAAACCGTGCCTAGGCACCAAACGTGACAAAGCACCAAACGTGACGCAACAGGCACTTCATGAAATATCCTCATAAAAATATTTGAGGTTGGCCAAAATCACCGCGTTTTAAATGTTTTATGTCTATTATTGAATAAAAGGTTCAATTTTGATTACATGCTATTAAAGTGCATCGCTTGCAATGTAATAGAAGAAATTACATTCTAACATTCTACAAGGAGACACAGCGTTGTAATATAATAGATGAAATAAAATGAATCTTCTGTTTGAGACCAGGAGTCGGAAGTGACCTTGTCTTGCTAGCCTGTCTGGTGGGTAAACTTTGCCAACCTGAAATAGAAATTGGTCACGTCAACATTTCGTTTCCATGACAACAATGGCTTCGGCAAGACAACAACGACAACTGATCTCCAAGCAGATGTTAGAGTCGGAACCTTATATTTCTTAAACTCAACCTTTCTCATATCTGCTTGAAAACTAGCAACAATTGCACTCCTTGAACTTGTTTTCTTGTACCGATTTTTTTTCGCCGAACCTGGACCATGAAATAGAACTTTGATTGAGGTGTTGTGTGGAAATTTGTTTAAATTTCCACCCTTATGGACGAACGCCTTTCCATGGACAGAAAGGCGGTCGTCCCTTGGCGACATAACTATCTATGTAGGTGAGAGGCTGCCTTCCTGGCTTTCTCTTCCCGTGTCGAGGTACCCAGAGCACCAAGCTATATCACATACTGCGTCAAAGAAATATATAAGTTGTATTACCACCATAAAAACAGAGGTATTGAAACCGAACGGTGTGTCTGCTTCTAGTCGTGTATGTCGACAATTCCACAATTGGCATTCGGATTCTAGGCACGATGGCGACATTAACAGGAAGTTCGATCAAGGATCAACAGAAAGGTTCCACAAAGTTGACAGGAAATGGAATTGGTCCAAGAGCAGAATTTTCCCCTACACGCCTGAGTGTTTTATTCATAGTGAAGCTCAAAGATGATTGAATATGACCGGAAGCAATGAAGTCCCACAGAAGTAACATAAAAAATTACAAGAAACATTCCATATTTCACAGTAATTTTGAGATTCCGTTGTTATTTTCAGTGAAGTTTTTTTGATGTAACATAATTGGTCATGACCTAATAATAGTATCTTCAAAGGGTGCCTTCACAAACTGTACAATGTCATGGAATATTCAGATTAAATAATCACAAAAAGTCACTTGATACAAGTATGCAACAAAACAATTGGAGCTAGCATTTTCACAGAACTTAGGTATTTACAATAAATCAAACCGCAACAATTTTCGATAAACACCTTACGATATAATGTTAGCAGATATATGAATTCCATAATTTCCTCTGAAACAACGAAGGTAGATTCACAATGGAAACATGTCATTGCATATATCTATTGATAATGTCAACGTGGTTAAGTTCGTGTGTACAACCTACAAGGCATGTTGAAGTCGCTAGAGGTCATGTTTTGCGCGTGTAACGCTTTTTTTGTCATGGGTGGCTTTTTGTAAGTTAGACAAATTCAGCAATTGTATCGGTCATGGAGTAATCTTATCGAAAGCTTTATATCACAACAATGTAATAATTGTGTCATCTTGATGCAAGCAACAATTAACGTTCAATACGTCAGCAATACGGAAGAAGACTCATTGTTTGAAATCTATAAGATTCAGTGCCATGGGAATATGCTTTATGATCCACACACATTTCGCGTTGTCATGCCGAAATACGTAATTTGTCATGGTCAATTGTCATCAGTTCTGGCTTACTACGTCATCAGATCGCGAGTAGTCTGATGACCTCTTTCACAGGTGACTTATGCTCTACACACATTTCGTGTTGACTTGCCGAAATGCTGTGAACGTCATGGTGGATCGTCAACAGTTTTGGCATACTACGTCATCAGAACGCGAGTAGTCTGATGACCTCTTTCACAGGTGGTTTATGGTCTACACACATTTCGTGTTGTCATGCAGAGATGCTGTGAACGTTATGATCGATCGTCAACAGTTCTTGCGTATTACGTCATCAGATCTCGAGTAGTTTGATAACCACTTTCACATGTCGTTTATGCTCTACACACATTTCGCGTTGTCATACTGGAATGCTGTGAAAGTCATGGTCAATCGTCATCAGTTCTAGCGTACTACGTCATCAGAACGCGAGTAGTCTGATGACCTCTTTCACGGGTGAACTACAGACGGGGCAGTACGCTTTCGGGATGTACTTCTTGAGTTTGATCGCGCACAGGTGGCACAGGCAGACGTGCGCGCAGGGATACACAACACTGTCCTTCGGTCGCTCCTTCTTGTAACACATGGAGCACTCCGTGTCAGCGTCTAACTCCGCCTGCTTAGGTTTAGTTCCCATCAAGACGTCTTCTAAGTCATCTTCTTCCTGGGGCTGTTCTTCTTCTCGGAGGGTGTCTTCGCATTTGATCACACCTAGAGAATAATCACACTTTTTTTAGATAACGTTATGGGGATGTGGGCGAGAACATAGAGCAACGCGAGAAAGATTATCAATGTCTTTCAACGTACGTGATAATTGCAATATGAAAATAAAGTGATTGCAAAATTGATGCAATTTCTGTATATAACCTGGCGACAAAATTTAGTTGCTGCGACTCAACTGTATACAAACTGTAAATCAAGAGTAGTCCGCTAGGTGCGCAGTTCGACCACCTGTTGCTTTTGCTTTTTCAGTAAGAAGACTTCCTTGATGCACGGTTTACAATTATCTTGAAGTATGCGATTTCTTATAAAGCAACGACTATTAAGGGCTTTCTACGATTACCATGTGACGAATATTGACCATGTGCTGTTCTTTCTTTCTTTAACATAATCGTGAACAGTTCTTCATTTTGCAATTGTCGCCAGCTTTTTCACAAGTCATGACGGCAAGATGCTAGGACTCTGTAAAGTCCAATCAGATATAAGGTTCGGCCGAATCTTTTATCATTTTCATCGAATTCAGAGGTTTTTTTTTACAAAACTTGCCGGCTAGGAAAACTCCAAACATTCCCCACCCAAAAGAAACGCGTAATAAACTGAACCAAACCTAGCTTGCATCTGCTTTGAGAATGATTTAATCGAATCTGTGCTTACCCAATAGTCTGATGGCTTGCGTGCTCCCGTACACGTCGAAGAGTGCCCACAGTGGTCCAATGTTGAGGTCAACGTTCAGTAGCACGATGGATCCTGCCCCGTTCACGTCATAATGAACGTTCCCTTCTTCCGTGATCATGAAGCTCAGTTTGTCTCCGCTAGAGGGCACTTTCAGTTCTCTACTCAGTTTCCAGTATTCCGACAGTTCTGACCGTTTCATGACCAAGATGTCGGCATTGTCCGGCAAACCGGTCTTTTCCGTATCGCTGGCGAGCTTGGCCGGATCACATGCCGTCACCCCGAACCCCATCGCGCCTGCGTACTGGGCGTTCACTTCCACGACTTCCACGAAGAGCATCTCATTGGTCACCATGGGTCGTGACGTAAACGTCAGGCTGTTCCAGAAAGTGTTCCGTTTCCGGCGAACCACCTTGTGTTTGTCCTCCAACCGGATGTTGGTGCCGCGCATGTTGTGGAAGAAGATGCGGGATAGATGATCGGGATCCTCGTCTCCGTCGCCCTTGTGGTTACCTACCGACTTCTCGAAAGCCTCGACCGCCTCTTTTGCTGCATCTTCATCTGAACAGACAACGATAAGATACATGATTGATAAGAAGATCTTCTTTTATTTGTTATTATCGGTTATTATTTTCCATGTATAGTTACAAGATTCACAACAAGTAGAGAAGAAAAAGCATTTGTTATTGAGTAACCGTAAAGAAGGTAAAAAAAGACACCTTAAGTTGGTTGCATATTTTATGATTATTTCAATAACTTGATTTTCTTTGCAATACTAATAGCCACAGTCTAGAGTATCTAAATGCTGCTGAATAATTAGGTGTTGCATTAAGTTTTCCCTGATTTTCATACCAAGTTGCTGATCAATTAGAAACATTAAGAATATTTGAGTGAAGATTTCTCGTAGACAATTAAGATATTATTTCAGGTCCAATCTCCAAGACAACTGATTTATCAATGAAAAGGTAATCGAAGATAGTAGAATTCACCACCAAAGTAGTAAGCTCCCTCTGGCAAAACATAACGCAACTGCACGAGAGAAACACACACACACACACACACACACACACACACACACACACACACACACACACACACACACACACACACACACACACACAAATAAACACACACACAAATAAACCCATAGACACTCAGACGGACACACAGAGAGACACAGAAAGACACATCCATACACTCAGACACATAGTACATACATACATACACACACACGCGCGCGTACACATGTACAGACGCACACACACACAAACACACATACGCAAACACAAACACAAACACACACAAACACACACATACACACACTCACACACAAACAAACACAAACAAACTCACCGACGATGGAAATCTCCTCTGTCTTGCCGAAGACGTCAATGAGTGCCCAGAGCGGCTTGCTTTCATCTAACCCCTCCAGAAAGACTCCCTTGTTCTCTAAGTTGATGGAATAGTTGACGGTGCCCTTCTCGGTAAGGAAGAACGAAAAGATGTTGTCCTTCTGGGCGTATTTCTCCATCATCGGAAGCGCCCAGTATCTGTAAAGAGATAAGGGATGAAAGAATGTCCTTTCACTACTACCGTAGAATAGTTGTACATTCTGAATGTCCCCCAGTCGAGGTTTACCGTCGCGGTAGCAGACATATATTATTCGAGTGGCTGTCAACACACCGTGGCAGACATATATTATTGGCAACATGTCCACTTTCTGTTTGCTCTATTACAGACAGCATTATGTTCCTCTCTGCAAACTAAGATCTTTGTTTATTAATAGGTGGAAACACTATTGCATTCATACTGACTAATAACTCAACGTGACTGGAATGTAAGGTTTAGAACGTTCGATAGCTGCCAAAGCCATTTCAGAAATCTTCAAAGCTTAATACAAACACAGCACAGTCTTCTTTGTTTGTTTGTTTGTTTGTTTGTTTGTTTGTTTGCAGGTAACTTTTAAGTCAAGAAAATATGCTATTCTTCCAATTAAATTGATAACAAAGGGTAATTGATTGCTGATAGAATTATTGACTCCGTTGCAACTGGAGGCGCCATTTTGAAACGTGTTCCCGCGAGAGCACAGCCTAGCGAGAACGTGCGTGATCTTACAAAACGGTTTGAGTTTCCCTCCGGCAGTCTCAAACAATGTCATCAGTGCGCTTGATTCTAATCGTCGTTAATTTCATTCATCTTACTAAATGCACTTAGCCCATCCTGGTATTGAATATACAATGAATTTCATTGCCATTGTCATTGATATTGCTAAAAAAACAACAGGAAAATACCTTGCTTTCTTTGAAGTGTCTGGTACTGCATACTCCGGGAGCGACTCCGAATCCGCGGTGCACGGATTCATAGTGGTGAATCCTAGTTTCAAAACTCCCCTCCAACCAAGCTGTACTTTATTCATCTTCAAGTGAACCTTCTCTCCCATCCTTATGGGTCTGTGACTAAACGTAATACCGTTACAGAAACTGTCCGTCCTACAAGCAGTTCTTCTGTCAGACGATAACTCAATGTTCTTTCCGTGTGTACTAGAGAAACGGATAGGCTGGTTAAAAGAGACAGCTTTCCCCGTCTCCATGTAGTGGCCGAAGGAGGTCACGGAGTTTCTCTCGGTCAAGGTAGTCTTGGGTCGGGGCGATGTTTCTGGGGTGGTTTTGGGGGGAGAGAGCGATCTGCGGCCCAGCGCACCCGGAGTGGTGGTCGGTCGGTTGTCATGGCTCGCCATAGCCCGAAGAAGGCGGGAGTCAACTACACAGAAATGACGAAGACAAAAAATCAGAATCATATGTGAAATAGGTGCCATTTCTTTTAATCAATTGTTAAAAAATTTCATTCCATTTTATGATGATGGTTCAATTTAAAATGACAGACAGATAGATGCATTACTTCTAATAAGTGCAGAGATGTCCCATCCTGCGATCTGTCGACGTCGTCGTCTCGGGCTCTCGTCATCTGTAAAAAATATAAGAGACATATTTTCAGGCCGGTTGTAGTATTGTTAGAAAATCCTCCGCTCCTCGGGCGTCGCCAAACAAGTTTAACTTTAAATAAATATAATTGTAACCGCAGAGATATCCCATATTGACATGTTAGATAAATGGCTTCAATGTTCTGGCTTGCTATGTGGTCTAACCTTTCAAATGTTTTCTCTCACAATAAAGCTTCTTCTAGAATTTCAGAAATGACCTTCAAGATGTATATTTTGTAATACAGTATTTCAAATCCAGACCCAAATACGTCTCTATTAATTAAACAACATTGTGCTTTATGAAAGTTTAGCATTCAGTTTTTATGAAGTTTGCATGTATCTCGATCAGATGGACTTTCAAGCTAACTACGTGCTTTATTTGATCAACAGGACTAGTTGTAAAAGGGTCAGTAATAGGCATGAGGTCCCATTGATCGCACTCTTTCACAATGAAAGTGTCTCCAAGGGGGCCACTATTCTTCTTACATTTCCAAAGTAATCTCCATAATCATCTCTTGGTTATTGTTAAAGATCAGACGCAAAATACTTCGACAACAATGTACTCTATTTGATCAACAAAGAAAGAAAGAGGGTTACTGTATCTTAGACCGGACTATCAATTGAAACTCTATACTTCTACAGACAAATTATCTGTCGTGCTATATCGGCCATCGGAACTCAACACAACAAAGAACAACGCACCACTGTCCTACGGTGTACCCTCCGGGTTTTTTAACCATCCATGGCAACCCTTGGAAATTAGGCCAAACAAAATCTTCAGTGTTTTCTGATCATGTAAGATGTTTTCACACAAGATCATCTTAAACCTTCAGTATATCAGACTAATACCACGATAAAGAGAATTTAATATAAAAATGTAGTAAAGATACTTGTAGATGGTTTCAATTCAAGATATTTCATGAAATATAGTCGATGTTGGCCCATGTCATTTAGCTCTCTGATGTTATTAATTTGATATAACAGGGCCATTTGAACCACGGTAATTGATATTAAGAAATGCCGCTTCGAAACCATTTACTTTATACCCTTTCCAAATTGTTAATACCTCTTTCTAGCTACATCAAACATATTTGCTCGTTAAAGATAAACATAAAAAGATAATGAAATTCGTGATATATTAGTCAATTGTGGTGGGGAGGGGGGCAAAACGTGTATACTGACTTGTTCTCACGTCGTTCCTCCGTGAGTTATTATTATTATCAAATTTCGTCTTGAGATACTGTTTAAAATCTAGTTGGTAGAGATTTCTATATTCTTAAATAAAACAAAATTCGAATGCAGATACATTATTTGCAGTAGATCTCTGCTTTCAGCTACGATAGGTAAGTGTGTCATAAATTCATCTGGAGTGTCGCCATGCTTTACTGTCGTTGTCACAAACTAACTGTCTATAAGACTCTCGGCATTTGAAACAAAGGTCTCCACATTGTGTTCCATGACAGTACACGGTGTATGTTAGAAGTTCAACTCAAACGATTAGATACTGTATATGTTAGCAAAACGTTACATTGGCTTACATGGGTTGCATTATAAAGTATTGTATGGAATTGGGAATGTATCACTTCTCGAATTAAGTACATGATATTACCTAATAAGTAATTTTCTTTTCACTTCTACTAGATGTAAGTGGAGTATAGGGGTTGTACATGATAGCAGTGTATGAAAAATATCGGTCTGTACACGGTGTATGTTAGAACTCAAACAATGAATAAATAATAAAATGAAATAAAAATAAAATAAAAATAAAAATAAAAATAAAATGAATTTTTTAATTTTTCAATTTTGTTTTTCATGCTTACATGTAACATATACAATCATTGAGAAAGTTAGAGTTTTAAGAAGTGAATCTGCCTTTTTCGAACGTAGTCCGTTTATTTGTAATTTTTTTGGGTGCTATCTTACAGCAAGATACGATCTACCCAGCTAATTATGTCGTTAGCAACTTGTCTGACGAGTCCCCCCTCTGGTGTAAAACTACCCTATAATAATAGTGGCAGCATTTCAGAGGCTTAAGTTTGAACCGTACTTATGTGAAATACATACTGCTATTAGCAATTTACATATAGAACAGAAACTAAAACAAAAGAAGAGAAAGTTGATCTAAAAGTGACACCAAAACAAAGATACATGATTGACACACATATCACAATAGAGGCACAACACTGTTTGTCGCATGACGTTTTGTCACGGAAATTTTTGGTCGGACGATTTTTATGTCGAAAGATTTTCAATAAGGCTATGACAGAAACAACAATCGACAGGGATCTAGCAGCCTCACAGTTGAGCTCCTGGCTCTGGTTGATTTTTAACATGAAGATCCCGGACCAATCCTGGATCAGGACATTTAGGTTGGGGCTGTACCCGTCTTTTCAGAAGAGACGTAAAATTGGGGTCCCGTGTTCGAGGAGGTGCCTCGAGCATGTTTAAGGTGAAGGGCTGGCAACCTCTCCCTGTAAAAATATTGGTTCGTCCGTCAATCTGACGAGGACCGCTGTCATTCATCATTGGGTTGGGTCGCATGTGACCTCATGTGGCTGTAGAGTCCAATTTTGGCCTTGAACCTCCGTCCACAATGTTCACATTGGATCAGTGTCGTGTGCAAATATACCCTGCTACAGAAACAGCAAGGAAACTTCCTAACCGTGCAACTAGGCACTACAAGGTGAACAACAATAACCACGAATGTGATGCAGGGCCCTAACAGTTGAATAGTAGTGTATGTGTCTGAAGGGTCTGTACAAAGTAGTGCTGCGTACCGGCACTGTGTACCGGTACTGTATCGTAAAAAGCTGATTAGGTACGGGTCCAAAATACCGGATCATGAAGTACCGGTATTGTACCGATATAAATTTACACCAAGTATGTGCTTATTTTGTGACTGATGTCCTGACTCCATGGCCTCATACAACACCAAACGCGACCAAAGTGATACCTCGGAACAACGTAACTAATATGCAACAGATCATTCAGGCAGGTCGGGAGTTGTGACAGCAAGGCCAAGGGAGTTTGGCGGTAGGAAACCTAATTGTTTTCATTGAATAAAGATACTGAAATTATTGAAGAAGTTCAGAAGAACACATGGTAATTTTTACCTGTACCTAAACCTCTGTACTGGTACCTGTACCTGTACCTAATGTTACATTTAGGTACGCAGCACTACTTAAAATCATGTACCTACCGTCATCAAGTTGAACCCCCTCCATACTTCCGCTTGAGTCCATTCTCATCCTCACAAGCATTCAGTAGTCAAACTCCCCTAGTTATAAACAAAAACAAAAAAACGTCAACATAGAAAAAAAAAACACCAGCAGATTTACAAATGTTAGAAAATGTCAACACATGTTCTTGTTCATATACATATTATATATATATATATAGAGAGAGAACGATATAGAGGGAAAGAGAGAGATACTCACGAAGAATGAACCCTATAAATTCATCCAGAATTACTAAAACCACGCCCTTTAGAAAGTAACTATGCGTTGTTTTGGCCAAAGGAGATAGTGTACATAGCATACAGCATGCTGTTAAAACATGAACGAGTAGATGGGCAACACTTACGCTACATAATGAATAACACCTAGCTTACATGAGAGAGCTCGAAAGTCAGCCAAAGAGGTTACTGCTACGAATACATGCATATAATATTCTTCTGTAGATGAACGACATCGTGATCTAAGCCTTCAAACACGTTGATTGATTATTGAGCTCAGTAGAACGTGTGAACAATTCCCCTGGGGACCATGGTTTCACCAACAAATGTTTTGAATGACATTTTCAGATCGCTTCCCTGAAGGGCAAAAGTCGTGCAACACATTCTTCAAGATCCAATCGTAACGTCTTTAAAAAAACACACGAAGAACTGATAGTTATAGTTACAAGATTTCTGTTACAATTTTACAAGAAATAATAGACTGTGTAGCGCTCAAATGCTCGAAATGTTGAGTTGTTGACATAAAGCAATTATGTGAACGCAGTGGCCTGTGACAAACACACCTGTCCATAGAGACCGCCAACACAAAGGACAACAAGTCGGTACTCCACAAACAAATGGTGTTTGAAAATGGCTTATTGTGTTAAACAGGCTACTGGTAGATACGTGCTGTATTGTACCCTTATACAAACACTCAAACCACGTAATTATAGAGATTCGTCATTAAAAATGGCTGTAGTGATGCTTATAGCTATATAATTGTCACATAATAAGCTGTTTTTCAGGGAGCTCTTTTTAAGTTAATCACTGTGCATGTGCCCAAAAACGACGGAATTAAAACATTTGAAAGGATCATAGAAAAAATTGGGTGACCAAGGTCAAAAAAATGTTAACAAACTATGCATACGAGATTATCATAGATAAATGAAATGTTTTGAACCCAATTTTTAAGCAAACTACGATCAAGATAAAATCTACAACTAATTATTTTGAAACAAAAGCAAGTATTTCTACATTACCAGTGCATTATAGCTTTGGGGAGGGGGGCGTAGGTAGAACACGTTGCATAGTTTTCATTATGCTATGACTTATTCTTCCAATAATTTAGACTTTGAAACTTCAACAGACTTTTACAGTTTTGTAAACACTTGAACACGCTCCTTAAACCTGTTACCATCACACGTGACCCATACGCTACTTTGTAGTTTTAAGTGTGAGCTATGTTATCACTAGAAACATCTGAGGATTCTAAAACTAGAGGGCATATAGTGAGTGACGGCTATATGAAAATTGCAGATCTATCAAGTCAACATGCTACGTGACAAATTTGTTATGTCGTTCTGTTAGGGTATAGAAACTAGTGTTTAAACGGTGCAGTGTTTTACCGGGTTTTGTAAAATTAAATAGCTAAAATGAAGGAAAATGTTATAACGTTTAAGAAATACATAAATCACAAACAATTGAGGGTTTTTCTTGGTCATGCCGTTTTCAAAGAACAAATATATCTAGATCAAAATATAATAAGTACAAGGCCTCACCTTGATATTCTTAATGTTGGTGTTTATTTCATAAATCTTATGACTACACATAACATTTTCTTGACACCGAATCACATGACATACGGATAACTAGCTAGCTTCAGTCCTGGTAATTTTTTCAGGGTCAGCATTTGACTCCCTAAACGTGGATACAGTTGATATGTACGTAACCGTACAAAGTCTGATAACCCTCCCATACTTGTGCATGACCCCTTGCCATCGTTAGTGAAGACAAAGTTGTGTGTATTGGGCCGTACCTTTTCAAATGAAATGAAAACCCCCTGAATCGGCTGTTAATCTACGTCCCTGAATTCAGGTTTTTGTTTTTTTGTAATTGTTGTCCCCTTTCCTTTCTTCCGATTCTTTCGTGTCTAATCAACTTTTCTAATCTTTCTACAAAGACTCCCCTCCCCCAATGCCTACGTTAATTATCTCTGTTGTTATGACGTCCTAGTCTTTGTACGGATAACTCGTTTATCAAGTAGAAAGTGAATTAAAGCACAAAGCAAATACTGTGAGTTAGTTTACCAAGAGTCGTGTATATAACACTCCAAAAAGTCAATTTTGAAGCAAGCTTACCTTTAGAAGTTGTTGGATTCCTTTCGTCGAGGCTTTGTCCAAAGTGCTGTCATTCTTAAAACTGTGGTCCACGTTTTGACGATTGTTGATCTTATGTTTCCTTCATTTTCGACTCATTTGTTTGGTTGCAACCGTGTCACCATGTCGGAGTCTACAAGATCATAGTACGACGCTCAAACGAATCCAATTTTAAAGATGGCGACAAGAATTTTTGTTTGATCGTCCGCCTAGCGACGTCCCTACCCTACTTTCATACCTGTTGGGTCACCTGTTACTTGCATCGCTCAACCTTAAGTAGTCGTGTGCTGTAAGTTTTTTTACGGTCCGTAACCAGGTTTGGGGGTAACAAAAGGGGCTCGTGCAAGAGGATCTATCCTAAACAAAGACGATTTTGGCTGGGAGAAAATGATACCCGAGTTACCGCAATCGCGAACTTTGATTTCGGTAACATTACACCGCTTGGTAATCCACAATGCTTATTTTGTCTTGGTGTGGTGATACCGTAAAACCTATAATAAAATCTTTGTCATTCTATTTGATTCAAGTTACAAAGACCACAACTTAAAAACAAAATTTTACTCTAAAGCTTAAACAATAGTGTCCACAGCAAATACTTCAATAGAAACACACTTACAAGTTGAACACTGAATTATTTCGTGGCTTACGAAGTGCTACAATAAACGACTCTACGGTACGGCTGTCTAATGTAGTGTAACGTTACCTGTATTTCGGGTCACCCCCACTTCTAGTGTGCTGTAGAAAGTGGCGTTTATACAGCCATTTGACCGCGACTGTATCCAGTGTTCGAACGGAAAGGATGCGTGAATTTATAATGGTTGACACACGTCGCGCCCTACATGTTAAGTACACCATAACAAAATGCATTCAGATTTTTCCCCATCCTTTTGAATAATTAACTCCACATTTTACCTCCTAATAAAGGAAATGGGAAACATGCACACCATTACGTAAGTTTTGCTACTAATTGAAGAATTTGAATATTTGTCTCTCTTTCACTGTTATGTTCTAGACGCTGCTACGTTCGTCTGTTGAATGTAATTTGGGACAGAGTTAATTGCATTAAGGAATGCTCCGCAATCATTGGTTACACGCTCCGTTGGTTAAAGAAACACACCAAACTGTTGACAAAACACGCGGTCGCTGTTTATAGTCCGTACAACAAGATGCGGTGGCAAACTCAAGGTTATAACCTGGATCGTCAGGCGCCGACCAAGGCTGCACAATATGTACGGAGCTTACACTAAGGAGTATTGTCTGTATACGGTCGCCGCGGAGATTTGCCTGCTAGCGAGTTTAAATCTGGCCACGCGTAAATGTAAACCCAAAGTAGCCTGGACTATCAGGCGACGACTAGGGCTCACAACATGTGCGGAGGTTATAATGTTACAGAGTGCTAATTCTCCTGGTCGCCACGGAGATATGCCTGCGAGCGAGGTTAAAGCTTGCCATACGTACATGTAAGCTTTATGTAGCCTGGGTAATCAGGCGTCGACCAAGGCTGACAACATGTACGGAGTTTATATTAGAGAGTGTTGTTTGTACCCGGTCGCCGCGGAGATATGCCTGGAAGCGAGGTTAACACTGACCATGCGTAAATGAAAGATTTAGCTAGCCTAGGTAATCAGGCGTCAACCAAGGCTGACAACATGTGCGGAGAATATATTAGAGAGTGTTGTTTGTACCCGGTCGCCGCGGAGATATGCCTGCAAGCGAGGTTAAAACTGGCCATGTATAAATGTAAGCTTTAAGTAGCCTGGGTAATCAGGCGTCGACCAAGGCTGACAGCATGTATGGAGTTTACATTAGAGAGTTTTGTTTGTACCCGGTCGCCGCGGAGATATGCCTGCAAGCGAGGTTAAAAGTGGCCATGCGCAAATGAAAGCTTTAGCTAGCCTAAGTAATCAGGCGTCGACCAAGCCGGACAACATGTACAAAGTTTGTATGAGAGAGTGTTATTTGAATCCGGTCGCCGCGGAGATATGCCTGCGAGCGAGGTTAAAAGTTGCCGTGTGTGTATTCAGACTAAAGTTAGCCTGGACCATAAGGCGTCGCCCAAGGCTCACAATATGTATGAAGCTATAGTAGAGAGTGTTGTTTGTCCTAGTTGCCTCGGATATATGCCTACGAGCGAGGTTAAAACTGGTCATGTTAGCCTAGACTATCATGCGCCGGCCAACGCTCACAACATTTATGTTAGAGTGTACTAGGGCGAAAGGCACTCTTGCACACACAATCCTTCAGGGAAAAGCGGGAGGTGCGCGACCGCGGGGACGTCCCCGTCGGTCGTGAATCACAGACCTAAAGGAGTGGACCGGTCATTCAGCCAACCAGATGACCAGACTGGCGGAAGACCACTGAGAGCTATGCTGCCCCGACGGCTGACTAAGCTAGGTGAGAGAGTGAGAGTGAGTGAGTTTTAGAGAGAATGTCGCAACGAAGATATGCCTTCGAGCGAGGTGAACATGCGAAGTCAAGGTAGCCTGGACCCCCCAGGCGCCGGTAAAGGCTGACAACATGTACGGGTTTGATAGTAATACAGAGGGCCGTTTGTTCCGGTCTCCACATAGAGATACCTGCGAGTGAGGCTAGAAGTGTGTAATTCTGACCATACTCACTTATGTCTAGTAATCTGATCTAATCTAGTTTCATCTATATAAAATGAATTATATTTTGTATACATTTTCATAATATATTTGTTTGACTAAAGTAATGAAACCAAACAGTACATCATATTTTACCAAACATTGAGTTGACACGACAGTATTGTATTTAGGCATATCAAAATCATCATTGTTAACAAACGTTTGACGATGCCCTTGTACTGTTATTTATCCTTAAAGGAGTCCTAAAGTCCAAAGGGGGGGGGGGTTATTTTTCCAATGGATGATAATTCTAGAAAATAAAAATGAATACTTATTACAGTACACGATTAAGTACCCACTAGTCCAATGCGCATCAAAAAGCATTCAGTATTCTACCGAATTCCCCAAATGACCCTCTATTTTCTGATTAATTAAATTAAACAACCTCAGCCTATGGCTTATTACAATTTGCCTGACAAGGCCTGACAAAAGTTAGATTACAAAAGAATGTCAGGGTAGTTAAGAAAAACTCGTCTTGCCTTGTGTTCTTTTATGTATTATTAACAATTGGCCTTCTTATTGTGCTTAACCCCTCTCAGCTATGCCCAAAATACTCACCATTAAAGATGTATGTTTACACATAGGGAATACATGGGTAGGATCTGCAATGGTTTAGTGAGTATCATATTGTTTTAAAAAACACACCTTGTGTAATTCACCATCAGCAAAATTCTGCAAAAAGTCGGCTGATTATGTATTCATTGCTACATAATCTAGTGGAAAATAACACCGCCTTCTGGAGTTTAGGACTCCTTTAAGAAACAAATCAAAAGACACATACGACAAAAGAAAAGAAACTTGGCTATATGCTTGGGAACAAAAGTTTGTATTACACATGTTATATGTTTTATACACACAAACACAAAACACGGTCGAACATTTCAAGTCACAAGAAAACACATACATGTTTCCGTCTATTACAAGCAGAAATGATTTTTTGAGCAGTAGTATTTTCCTTGGTATAGCATATTAGTATACCACAAAACATACACATTTCCGTTTAATTCAAGATAAAACCACAAAACTCAAGCAAAAGTAATTTTTTGAGCATTAGTATCTTCCTTAAACCAGAAAACATACAAAGTTCCGTTGATTACAAGATAAAACCACAAAACTCAAGTAAACAGGCCTGGTTTCATAGGTCGTACGATAGGCTTACGACAGCAAACAGAGTCGTGGGACTGTCGTGAGTATGCCGTACAAATTTTAACCCTCTTGTAAAAGATGATGTCCACTGTTTAGCTGAAAATCTCACCACAAAAAAGGGAAATCGTACGACCAATGCAACCGAAGCCAGAACCATCAAAAATAACACATCACACATAATAAACAAAAGTACATTTCCTTTTTTCATGGTCAGCTATGGCTGGAACCCTTGTCGTTACAAAGAATATTATGTACCACAAAACTCATATATTATCAAGTACGCCACACTAGCTTGAGTACGTGGATGACATCCGCGCGCGCATGAATTTTCGTCCGTTTCCAAAAAAAATAAAAAGATTGCGACCATATTGTAAATCGTACGAAGAATATGCAAAATAAGCAAAAATAAGCCGTAAAACATAGAATGCTGATGTGGCTGAATGCCAAAATATATTTCAAAGGCAAAGAAGAAGATGTGAAAGAACAAAATTAAAGAATTTATTGGCATAGCATTGTTTGTATGTCATTTGTTTAACTTTCCTGACCTTTTACATTTCTTAATGAATGCAACATTTTTTTTTCACAAGCTCGTATAAACTGGGTGGCCAGACGAATTCATCCATATAATCAAATCAGTATGGTATTCCCAGACAAGAGAAAATAGGGCCAAACACATATCTGTAGATTTAAGTAAGACATCAAGGTAGAACACTACTAATCCAAGTTGAATAAAAAATCAAGCAACTGGATAATTCTCAAGCAACTCAATATACTAGTTTCGTCTAGAAAAAAAGTTTCAGGGCCTAACCTTTCGGTACTAGCCCCTAGCACTTCTTAAAGGCACCCAGAGCCTTTTATGAGGCTTGAAAACTGGAAATATTCTAGTTGCTGTTATCTTCATGAAATTAATATTTAATGGTACTGTTTATCACATTTGCGTGCGGATTTCTTATCAAAAGTGCGCAAAAGCGGCACAAAAATAAGCTACATGGCGATCTGTTAGTTTCATACGCCTAGTGTAAAAGACCGATACCATAGCCCCGCCCACATCCGTCAAAACGTAGAAATGCAAAATTAAAACATACAACTGCAATTTTTTGACGGACATGCAATCACTCTCTTATTGGTCAAACCGCTAATTGTGATGGACAGTCAGGAACAGTCTATCAGGGCTTGGATTTTCTATCACTTCTCGCCACACAACGACATCGTATCTTTGCTCCTTTAATGTCGATATGTAATGGTATAGTAATATTGAAACTTACTATGTGTAGGAATGACTAGAAATCGGAGTTTTTTATTCAAGTTTCAAGCCTCATAAAATGCTCTGGATGCCTTTAAACCGAATTAGAATGGAAGCCATACTGATGCGTTGTGGCCAGACATTCTTCAACTTGGGGATGTTGTTGGTAGGAGGGTTTTTGATTTTTTTATGATCAAATCAAGTCGAGAATAGCATTTCTCTTCTTAGCTTGTTAGCCAGGATATCACGCTGTGAATAAAAATACAAAAGAATGTTGTTATGTAGCGAACATTAAGTGTATTTGATAGGTTTTCGTGTTCAACCATATGTTCGACCATATGTTTCCTACATTAATAATATCACATAATTTAATGTAACTGCCATGATTGAATATTCATAAATTATGCTAATTTGATGATGTCATCGATCAAAATCCAAGATCATGTGGCGGACAATATCATTAGGTATAAACAGGCTTTTTCCGCCTCAAATTCGTCATTACATGGTATGTTTTGAACAAAAAAAACACATTCAAACTAACGTTTCTAATCTATTGTCTTTGTGTTTTGGTGTTACACGTTGCGAAAAAAAAGTATTTTCAAAAACTTCTAGATTGCCTATCCAAGATGGCGTATTCCAAAGGATAACGGAATACATATGATGTCACCCTTTGACGGCTAATACGGTTACTATTAACAACAGAAGTGTTGTCAGACTTTGATATCAATATACCTTTTTTGTATTATTGGACAATAAATTTATGTATCACGATAATTCCCTATTTTGACGGTTTTAGCCCATAAAATCACGTCAATGCCGTCATATTTATGTCATACTACGTCATAACGATACGAAAATTTCAAGAGAGATAAAAATTTACATGTTTATCGTTCCTTGCAAATTTGGTGATGATACACTATACCGTTGAGAAGTTATGAAAAAATATGTATATAATTCAACATGCCGAGTCTATCGGATCACGCGCACTACTAGCTTAAGCGTCTAAACATTCTTTGATATATTTACCTATTTGTACATAGATATAAAACTTATTTTGGATTTATGACATAGACTAAGACTCACGACAGTCCTTCTCGTCCTCTCCGTTTGGGCAATCCTTTTGCTGGTTACATCTCTTGCTATCCAGGGGGCACCCTCCGGTGCTTTCACACTTGAAGCGATAACGGCCACACTGTCCAATGTGATCTACAGGAAAACAAAGACACGATTTCGGAAACCTCAAACCTTGAATTGTTTAATCATGCAAATGAATTCCACAGCTACACAATCCATTTGTTGATGTGTACAACTTGAAATAACTCACACATGTCGCATGTATGAAATTCCTATCATTTACTACCGAGATGAATATGGAAATTTTACACTTTATCATAGATCATTCGAATGAATCCAACCAAAATGTACGCATTACTTACATGTCTAACAAATATTTTTAAAAATTCCTTCATTTACCACAAAGGAATTATAGCACGTTCGCAATGATTATGCAAATTATGTC